>CM055822.1:31231390-31335030 GCA_029582265.1 Zoroaster sp. YZ-2022
TTATTATTTGTTTTACAAGTACCTGATAGTGAAGTATTCCTCTTCACTATCGGAATAATCACTATCATGTACAGCATGTTTATTTCTAACATGTTTACAGTCTGTGCAGGGAAGCTGTTTGTTTTCATGAGCAAATGTGCAAATTCTAAGATGCTGTCAGGCGCTGGGGGAAGGTTCATCCAGTAGACACTAATGTCTTCATCTGTACACTGTTCTAAGGCAGTTCCTGGTAATTGTCTCGCTGAAAATGTTGGGACAGTGCATCTTTGTTAGGCAGCATTGCTGTCTCATCAAGGGTGACCATTCTAAAGAGGTTTTATCTGCAATATTAAGAAACATTAACCAATTCAATTTTTAGATAAATATTTCTTTAAGTTCTGCCCTGTTCAGCCTTGAAAATTATTATTTAAATTTGGAAATTCAACTGTGTTTGATTTTTGCAATGATTTTTGCATGTTCCAGACTAATCTAATAATGTTAGGCAGCATTGTTGTCTCATTGAGGGTGACCATTCTAAAGAAGTTATATCATCTGCAATATGAAGAATCCCATCTACACATATCAGTTCAACAATAAACAAAAGATACTTTCTAAGGATATAAAAAACGAATAAAGACAAAGAAATACTTGATAGAAAGTGTACATGTGTACATTAACCAATTTTATTTTTAGATAAATATTTCTTTTAAGTTCTGCCCTGTTTGGTCTTGAAAATTATTATTATATTTGGAAATTCAACTGTGTTTGCTTTTTGCAAAATGTTCTAGACTAACAATGTTTGAGGCCATGTTGAAAAGTAAATCATGTTACTTGCACATGAAACAACAATTTCATCAGTGGATTTTTATGTTGAATGCCCTGAATAAAGACAAATCATTCTGCATTTTCTTTCAAATTTAATACAATATTTATTTTAATGTCAGTAATGATGACAATGAGAATTAACAAAACAAATTGTCAGAGTCAACATAGTATTAGCCAGTAATACCTTTGCAGATGGGTGTCTTTTATTGTAATACACATGGAAAAGTATTGTAAGGTAAACATTTAGATACTCTGTTTAAATGGATGACCCGTTTCCAAATCCTGGCTGCCTGGCTTAAACTTTGTTGATGTTGTCTGTCAAATGATACAAACTGTTAATGACCTTTTTGAGTTTTTTAACAGAGTCCAGCTATTTGAGACGACAAAAAAGAAAAGGTAAAAATAGTCTGATTAGGTCCTGATAAATTTCCAATTTATTTAAAAAAATAAATACTACATTACCTGCAAGAGTGATTCTGAGAGTCACCGGCGATGTGGTGATGGCCTAACATGCCTAACGTTAACATCGTTAGGCACTCCAGTCCCAGACATACCTCTGTTTTTCTGTCGATGTCAGACTCAACTGAACCATCTACCATCTATTTTCTTGGCATAAACTTAGAATACACACTAGACACAGGGATTATGCATTATTTTTGTTTAGACATATTGCCTGCAGACGACACACACCCGACAGGGCAGCCATTGTTGATGATGTGCCTATTCTATACAGGTCATGACCTCATGAGCATAACAGACCTAGCTATTGGTTGATTTACCACCACTCTCGTTTTGTCGTGTTATAAAGGCAACGTTGATTGGCCATTGATGAGGTAATGCTTTGCCCAGCCTCACACGATATGGAGAAAATATGGCAGTGAAATATCTTTATTAAGAGAAAACTGGCAAAAAGATTGATTATGGATTTATGGTATGTTGTTTATCATATTTTTCTGCTCATTTCTAAATAAAGAAAATGATATGCGTCACGAAACTGCAAGATAATCTGCCATGCATTTTGGTCTATTGATGTAGGCGAATGAAGTAATTGCCTTGTGCAATGATATATAAGGGGTTTGGTGATCATTTTAACTGATATTGTGAAACACGCTGTTGTGCAATTATCATTGGCTCATAAGGCTGAGATTTTCTAACCATCAGAAAATAATGCAGTCAGGTTGTATGTGCACGCCACCAGTGTTTAACATCAGGGTAAACTATCGGCTAAAATGTTGTACATGCAAGTACATGTATATAAGTGTTTGTTCTCTCTCACAAAAGCACGACGAGAGTGCACCTTTAAGTTGTCTGGTTTATAATGTTGATCATTATCTCTGTTCCTCAATCCAGCAATGTTTGGGATAGGATAGTGGTTTCATGCACAAAATGGAAATGTATTTGCTGAATTAAATTTTGTAGAAGCTTACCTGACTATATATGTCGCCCTCAACAGCCCTGGCTCTATATTGCAGTTTCTATAGGGTTCCTGTGTTTAGGCATGTTGTATCAGATCACTGTTTTTGGATCCATTCCAGTGTGTACAATCTTCTGTTTAATTTCCTAAACATGCTTAATTAGCACTAGCAGCTGTCAATGAACTTCATTATAACACAATTACCGCAAGAACACCTTCAGTAAAAAAACCAAAAAAAAAACAATCAAACATTTTGATGCAAAATTGGGTGGTTTTTTTTTCTTAGGAATAGTTTTTTTTTTAACTTGTTGATAACAAAAGGGCACAAAAATGTTTACCAGCATTTTTACAAATATGAATTTGCCAGCCATGTAAATAATTAAAACCGGATTGGGCCTAAACAAGCATACAATTGTATTTATTCTTTCCAGTTTGTCCTATGTTATGAGCATAACCTGTAATGTAAAATATGGGCCGAATGTTGCTGTTATTATATTGGTACACAAACCATACAGCAAACTCGCTTGTATATTACACGCTGTATTGTAGAGGGATTAATCTATAACAAACAAATTCACAGATATTACACATACCAGTCTGTATTGTGGAGGCGATCGTCATGGGCTGCTGGTGAAGGAACATTGTCATCGATGTCGTTGCCTGCCTGTGTTCTTGTGCAACTCTGTGAGGCCACATGGACATCCACCTCTTCATCTGATTTTAGATGTATGTATTATCAGATGCCTCGGGAAGAATCATATGAATCGACGTCGGGCACTATTTCCTCCCAAATAATCTTAAAACTGTCGAATTCTGGCATATTTAACGAGCGAGTCTAAATGAAATGGGTCTCATTGTCAATAAATAAATAACGTACAAATTTGTGTGCGTATGTGGGGGGTGAGTGCCAGACCTAGTCAGTGGCTAGTCTCTTAACTATGACGGAATCATCGCCTGGGACGTCGTGACCATTGTTTTTCAGATTTGTGATAACAGGGCTTTAGAAAAGATGCTAATTTTTTTCAGTTTTAAAATTTTAAGATTTTTTCAGCATGTAATCCTCAACCCTCCTATGCATCTCAGCCTTCCCAATAATAGGTCCAAAACTCAAGCTCACTCACGTTCCCACAACAATCCTACCCCAAACAGTCCTAAACTCTGCCTAATTGTTATAATTTACAACGAACCTCACTGATCACGCCAGCAGTAGCTTCCTGTCTCTGCTACGCTGTACAATATACCTCAGCAACAACACAACTCAGCAACAGGACAGCTTATGTTGCCACCATTCAGCATCAGCGCTCAGCAACAAGTGCCCGCGAAACATGATCACGCGACTCTCTCACAGGACCACACGCATTGCGTGCTGTGCGCTGCTAGCGCATGCGTGATCAAAGCCCTAAACTTACATGTAAGTCTACCACTGTTACGTTACAATACCTTTCAATTGAGCTTTAAAGTAAAGGTTGAACGTGTATTAGGATCTTGATTATTTCATTATGATAGATGTTTTTCTGGAGATGATAAACAGCCTTAAAACGTCTCTAAGTCTGGTGTATTAAACCGTATCAAGATGTTGACAGCCAACTACACTACAGTGGATACCAGGCTATACATGTATGTGTGTACATCTGGTGTACCCACTAGCGACCATCCTAACTCGGCCACCAATTGAGACTGAGATCTAATTATTCACTTGATTATTCTGTATAAATAAAGTATCTGTAAATATTATTAGTGGTTACGATCACAATAATTTGTAAATAAGAACACTTGTAAATATACAACTGGTGTTTTTTATTCATTGTAAGACAGTGTGTTAAGTTCAGAATAGTAGGGAAAGTTGTTATACTGTTCATCAGGTAAATGATCATTGTATTTGTCAATGATTTGAAAAGGGGACATGTTCATAGAAACAAATTATTATTTTTTTTAAGTTAAACAGTCAAATTTAAATTGAATAAAATGAACACCATAATACTATAGAATTGTGATAATGGTTTACTGAGAGGTAAAAATGCAGGATGTTGCCTTGAAAATACCAAAATACAGTCCAAGGCCTTATTTGGGCATATTTACATTCAAGTACATACATGTACTGTACCAAAAAAACTATTGTTCTTGAAAAGATTTGTACACACAGACCAATGGGAAAACATCTGATCCGACTAGTACATGTACTTACTACTTTAGTTATTTTTAAGACTTGTTGCTCTGTCTTATCCCTAATCAAAGTAATTCGAGACAAACAAGTATACTAAAATATATTAAAGCTGACAAAAGCTGCAAAGTGTCATGATTACAATAGAATGGTTTATTAATTATTTCTCTTACAAATTCATAATTCTAGCAAGTAAATTAAGTTGTTTACACACATGTATTTATAAGGCACATACATGTATAACATTTGTACATTTGCAATTACAACTGTCATAATGTTTTCTCTGTTATTAAGTTAATTTTAAAACGTAATCTGTTACATCAAATGAATTTTAAAACAGGAAACCAAAAACATGAGCCAAACAGTTTGAGAAATGGAGGCCTTGTGAATGATCATCTGTTCTTCAATGTTATGAACCCTTTTTGTAGGTTGGGTCCCCCCCCCCCCCCCCTTTCCTACAGCATTTTGTTCCATGAAAATTATCATTAAAGCCAGAATTGTACCTGTATGTGTGTACCAACATGTATGCTCACTTATTTACACTGTTCATGTAAAAATACAAAATCAAAGTCTGTCCTGTAGTTATTCAAAGTTCTAGCTATTAAATAAATAATTTTCAGTATGATATGCTATCAATATTATTTTGGATTAAAATGTTTTCCATGTACATGTACAGTAGTCTATTTCACTTTGATGTTTGAAAGGTGCAATTGACTATCAAGCAAATTATTACACAAGTGTTCCTAGACAATGATACCTGTTACTACATAAATCCATGTTTTTTATAACTTAAAGTTTATCATTTACCTTTCTCATTAAATTTAAAGTTGTAGGACTTCTACATGTACACAAAGATGTTATTTTCTTTTAGTGTTTAAGTACTAACCACAGAGCTTGATAAAGGAAAGATACTCCATACATTATATTTACATTATAGTATACACATGTTTATTTGTGTTGGTAGCCTACATGAATATAAACTTCATCAATCAAAGCATCAAAACTGTTTAAACCCAGCACATCAATCCCTTCAACATCTTTCACCACCTTTATGAATGACTAGTTAAGTATAGTTAACCACCAGATTTATTTCCCATCAATGGGAAAGAAATCACTTGACTGAATTTTGTGCAAGTCCATCTGTGTATTTATATTAGCAAGTTTGATGATATCTGGCTTCTATAGCTACAAGATCCCTGTATTAAATGTCTAGTAGTAAGCGTTTGTCCTGTCTGATCTTTGCTGTTTTTAGTAGATGACCCACTTGTTGTACATTGAACAAGCCGATCAACCTGTCTCTTTTGTGTTGCATTTTCCATGGTGTACATTCTTCCTCTGCACATGATGTAATGAACAGAGAGAACATGTTGTCTACCTTGTAGTGGTTGTGTTTGTTGAGCACAAGCGTAGTCTCTTCACTGTCAAGTTTTGCAATCTTCTGGCTTTCTGCAGATGAATGGTGATTGTTTTGTATTTAAAATATAACACAAAGCTGGCATTTAAGTACAGTTATTGATACCAATATGCAAGACAACCTTGAGTTACATTTTTAATCAATCAGAAGAGAGGGAAAATGTTTCTAAATGTGACAGATTATGAAAGCATGACCAATGCAATGTTTTATGAAGAGCAATGTACAAATGCAAAATTTTAATAGAATATAAAAATTCTATTGATTTCTTTTATACAAAAATACACAGGATATCAAAAAGGGCCAAACAAATTATGGAAAGATTCAAATTCTAACTTTATTGTGACAATTTGTTTTTATTCAAAACTTTGTTTTACCTTGTTCTTTCCTCTCTCTCTCCTTCTGTCTGTCCTCTGCCTGTTTGATTTTACTTGTGTTACACAGTGGTAACAATAACACTCCAAATGACATACAGGCTGGCAACTGTTACTGAAAAAAAAAAAAAAAAAGATTTAGTAACACTATAACAGGTATATTTCCAGGCCTCGAATTTCATTTTTGTAGGGGTAAGGCCACTTTTCCTGTGGCTGAGTAAAGGATACTTCCATTAGAATATAAAAACTTCTAAGGGTCACCAAAGCCAAGACCAGGCTATGGCCTCCGTGAAATCCCAGGCCTGTTTCCAATGGTTGTCATTGTCCCATATACATGTTGTCCAGTGATAAAATAATGTCTGAAAATTTCAAAATCTTAACTTAAATTAGGCTCATGAATTCAGTAAAAATAAATTAAAGGTAACACAGTAACGTTATTACACAAAATGTTCTCAGAATGGTTGACATCACCATTAGGCATTGTCCAGCTTAAAAATAAACTTTGTGTCTGTAACAATGTTGCAGTTACCGTGCGCAAACCTGAATCTCCACAATGTTAAATTTATCAATTCATTTTACAATTCTACGAAAATGCAAGTAAATATTTCCATGACAGCTCACCTTCATACTAGTACTAGTACTTAGTAGTAGTACTAACGTTAGTAGTCCCTACACTCATACTTTGCTGCGATGTCCTCTTCACGTTCTGGTGGACGTACACGGTGGAATCGCTGTTGAGATCAAACTTTTCAGGGCATTTAATTTCTCACCATTGGTTACTACACTGCCTACATTTGGCATAGCTGTTCGTACTGAACATTACTAATTTAGATTTTGTGTCAGAAATCTGCATAAACCAATAAACAAGACCTGTTTGGCAACTCTCTTTGAACATTCCAATCACAAGTCAACGTGTTAGACATGTTGGAAGAATACGCCATCTTGCTTTGCCGAAGCTCGGAGAAAAAAGTTGTACATGACAAGCCGTACATGACAAATGCGCTGTGATTGGCCGACTGTGGTACAGTCATTGTTTCATTTTGTTCAAGTCATCGATAATTACCAATAACGGTACCTTACCTTTACGTTGCTTCATTTTTGTTATCGGGTTGTAAACAGTTTCACTTTCAAATACGAGTGTTTATATACTACTACTTCATTCAAATATTTATATCTAGAGAATGCTGCCCAACCAGTGGAGTCTCCACACTGATATTCACACAACAGGACCAAATTCAACAGTGTGTTGTTTGTGGGAATACAGTCAAAGTCTCCTTCAACTGCTGTAGATGCCCTTCTTTTGCTCATTGTGGTATATTACACCTATGATCTGGACTACCCTTTTAAGCAGTATATTATCTGAGATCATACATTTACAGAACAAGTGTCCTAATAAATAAATAATAAGTGCTTTGCTTGTATGCTCATTGTAACAAACAAGAGCAAGTGGAAATAGTACAATTTTCTTGTAACTTAAAGGTAACATATACATGTAGTATTGGTAATTCCAAAATAATCAAATGGTTGAATTTTTATATAAAACTGACTTTGTATAAAGCTGATGATGGTATCAATCTTCCCTGAAAATAGTTTTGTCTGAAGTGCCTGAATTTTGTCTGAATTATTGCCTATAAAATTTAGTTTGAATTTAAGCTTTGGTACCCAGTAATAAATTCAGTACTTTCCACTGTGGGAATTAATACTGCCCTCTATTGACTAGTGTTGTGCGAACTTCAAATATATATTTTGATACATGTAGTAGGGATACTTTTAGAAGCAATTTTGCCAGCATCACCAATACTGTACACTACGTTACCTTTAAAGGTACAATGGCCATATGTTTTCATACTTTGTGAAAACTGATCTACAAATATGTATCTGAAATTGTGAAAGATTCCAATCCATTGGTTCATTTATAATTTCTCACACTGTACAGTGATTTTCCCATATATTGTTCAGTATGATTTTCGAAGGATTCTGCATTGACATTTAAATATAGTGGCATTTGTTAGCTGCTGTTTTTTGTAAAATTAGAGCACCTCATCAAGCAGAAACTTTTGTCACTAAGTTTACATCAAGTATGTTTTCAGTTTAAAATGAGAATGATTTGATCCCCAGCAAACGAGTATACCTATAAAACTAATGACCATATTCAGTAGAAGCAGTGGAAAGTATTTAACAGATATTTATCATGGTGCTGCCATCTTGTTTTTCTTTCATACAAATACACATGACAAAAACAAGGCTGCAAGGAAAAATAGTCTGGCACCTTATATTAACCAGTTCGCGTCGGAGGCGTGCATACACACAATTTTTTTTTGCCCCGCGGATCGCAGAGCGTCTAAACATGCCATAGGAAACTCGGGAATATTTGTATGCATGCTCGGTTGACGTGATAACGAGCCACGTGCATAAAGTGCCATGCTCGGAAGACGTGGCCACACACTGTGGAAGCTTCCATTGTCCTTTTGGGTGACGTGAAAACACGCCATTTTGGCAGAGCTCGTGCTTCGGTTGACGTGTTATTGCGCAGCAATTGTTCGGCACAAAAGCGGTGGCTGTGTAAACACGCTCGCTTCGCATGGGTGGTTGGGGGCAGGCACTCGTAAACCTGTTCCACACCTTTGTCTTTGTCTCCATTGAAATCTGTAAAGCTGTGGTACATGTATACTAAGATTTCTATAGACCAATTACCTGGCAGACAGCTGGAGAATCAAGATTTCTATAGACCAATTTCCGTGCACCATTGTCCCATTGTTACTCGGTACCATGCCACTCGGATAATGGAGGAAGGAATCCTTCCTCCATGCTCGGATGATGTGTAAATACGATGAAGAATTCTTTAGAGGGCTCGGTGGACTTCTAAAGACGCAACATAAAATACACCCTCCTGGTTATAATTCCGAAGGGAAACTCGCCAATTTATATGCTAATAAGCTAAATGTGGGTGTCCCGTCTTAGTTTCATTGACGTAACCAAAAAAAATTCACGCAAACAAAAACGTGTTTGTGTGGGAAAAAGAAACCCGCACAGGGGCCCAGAAAAACTTTTTTATTCCCAACGCGAACTGGTTAATGACAACATGGCCACAGTTTGATTAAAGTCTATATTAAAGGCACATCAGTTACAAATTGAGCAAGATGTATATTAAACATGTAGTTGATACTCTGATTAAACAAACTAGTGGGTGCATTTATGATTAAACGTGTAGTTGATAATGTAGCGTTAATGTTAATTATCTATTTAATTTTCTTGATGTTCATTATTAATAGTAGAAAGGATGCAGACGATTTTCAGAAAATAAACTTTATTAATCAGAATAATTTTGAATTAATTTTGAATTAATCATGATTTTGAAAACTAGGATACAGTCCAGCCATAATGAAGGAGGGTCATTTGCCATGTCTAGCTCGGGAAACCTTATGGCAAGCATGATTCGCCCTCTTTTTTTAAAATGGCACTATTAAATTAAGCCTGTATGTGTTATAGCCATCCAAATACAATTTGTATCAATTTTCCTGATCTAGCCTTGATGAATTAAAGTGGAGCTCTAAGTAAATATTAATAATCAACTGGTTTCCCACTTACGGTACATTTACATGTATGTCCTAAGAAATCTAAACATCATACATGTACATTTATTATTTAAACCCAGTTAAATATTGTAAAAGTCACTTACAGTAAAATGTTGTAAAAAGTAACTTTCTTCTAACTCCTTTTAACTTAAATTTACAATTGTGGTTTATTTAACCCTCCTACTGATAGACCATTTGAAACCATTCAAAATTGTTGGTAGCAAGCTTTACTATCATTCAAATCCATTCAAATGCATAGAGGGTCCATTGATTCACCACTTAGAAGTATCCAAACAAGGTTTTGTATTAGCTGACCTACCATTCAAAACCATTTGGGGGAAATCAATACTGTACAGTTATTTCACCATTCAAAACCACAAAAGCGAATGGTTTCAAATGGTGCATCAACTTGTATGAAAAAGGTACCAAAAGTAGGAGGGTTAATGATATTGTAACGAAATGGTAGCCTTGGTGCTTGTGTGTTGGGCGCGCCATAGTGCTTAGGCGCACCATAGTAGCAGCGCATGCGCCGTAGGTTGGGCATGTGTTGCGTGCGCTGTGGTGGGCAGCGCGCAGCGTCACGTCAGTCAGTTGGCCAGAGCGACAGACAGAGGAAGCACGGACTTGCCAGGAGCGCTACAAAACGTAAGTTCCGTGGGATGGGATCTTTGAAGTTCGTTGTCAGGGACAGCGCGGTAGTTTAGCGGGGCGACTACTAGTTGGTGTGCTTTCAGGGAACAGCACGGATAGCTTAGCTGGGCGGCTATCGGGATTTTGTTGTTGTTGACGGCATGACTTTGTCGAGTAATTCTGTAGCATTCAGCACTTGGCTCCGTTAAGTTATAGTTTCCCTCTCCCTTAAGTAATTCATATTCTCCTCAAGTAATTCTTACTCACCTTAAGTAATTCTTATTCCCCTTAAGTAATTCCCATTCTCCTTAAGTAATTACACTTCGCCTTCAGTAACTTAATATGCCTTAAGGGTCCAATTATTACCTTCAGGTACAAATTTCTGCCTTAAGGGAGCTCCTTATTTATTGAATAAATAGTTTGAATTTGAGTTTTGCCTCCGTGTTAGTTTTTGTCTGTCTCGTCTGTCTAAGTTTAAGTGGTGTCACATGCGGCGATAAACGGTCTCCATAAGTAGAGATGGAAGTACCACTGCCAGGCCACCTGGTGAAAAAAAGGTAGGTGTAGGGTGGCAGTGGTAGGTAATTTTTAGGTTGGTCTAGGTCTCTCTAGGTCTGACTAAGTCGTTGTCCCAGCTTCGCTTGTCCATGCTGCTAGGTCTGAGGTGTTGAGGTCAGAGGTCAAAGGTTACTCTAGGTTATTTGAAAGGTTAAAAAAATGAATTCACATTATGTTTGAGCAGGTGGGCTGAGATTGGTTTGACTAAGTCTGACTAAGTCGTTGCTACATAGGTCTGAGGTTGCTAGGTTTGACTAAGTCGTTGCTAGGTGTGTTGAGGTCAAAGGTCAATGAGTGAGGTCAGAGGTTGCTAGGTCTCTCTAGGTCTGACTAGGTCTGACTAGGTCTGACTAGGTCTGACTAGGTTGTTGTCCCAGCTTCGTTTGTCCATGCTGCTCCAGCAAAGTTTACGCATGCTGCTAGGTTTGACTAGGTCTCTTGAGTAGGTTTGACTAGGTCTTGTTGCTAGGTTGTTAAAAAATTGAAATAGTGAATTAATATTATGTTTGAATAGATAAAGTAGATGAATAAATATTTATTGATAAAAAAAGTTTGAGAGGAGGAATAGTTATTCCATGTGAATGGCTTTTAGTTGGAAAAACAGAAAAGTGTTATAGACTAAGCGTGCGCGGTGATGTATTTTGCCCGCTACATACAGTATGTATCGTATTCGACAGGGACAAAGTATACCAGTTCCGTGTCGAAGATGTAAAATTGGTACAAAAACAGGTATAAATTTATGTACAAAATGCGTTAATGTAATAAAATTAATTTATTTAAAATGCATTGATGGTAGAAGTATACGTTTGTTTAATCGCGTGATGAAAGAGTTGTTAGAAAAAACGTCACCGACGCCAGCAAAGTTTACGCATGCTGCTTCAGCAGAGTTTACGCATGCTGCGCTCGATTATAGTGTAAATATAAACAAACTTAAAAATAAAAATTATACGGTGGAGGTCGCGAAGTGGCTGCGCATGGTAAACTTTGCAAATCGCTGTATGATTTTTCTATGGTAAAGTTTTTCTATGAGATCTTTTTTTTCTTTCTCTTTGTCAGCAGCATGCGTTGTAGCAACGATGATTGGTTTTACATCTTTTTCACTATCGACGGGTTTAAATTTAGTTCTGATATTTTCTTTCATTTGAGAAAATTTGTTTCGCTCTTCGCAGATTAAATGAAATTCTTCTTGGCTATTCATACCATCTTCGATCGCTTTTGAAACATGGTCGTCGATAGTGTTGAGTTTAGATGATGCTAAAACTTTTATTTCGTTGTGTTTTTTTAGCTTTTTTTAATAATTTATATTTAGCGTATTTAATCGCAAACGCTGCACCTCCTAACCCTAAAGCTAGTCCTTCTAATATAAATCCAATCGGAGATGCTACAACGCTGGCGATGCCGATAGCTCCTGCTCCCATACAGCCCAATTCAGCTATCGTTTCTACGATAGAACAAGTTTTAATGATTTTATTATATTTTTTATATAGACTTACGCGTTCGTTTCTTTCTGATTGTAATTCTTTTTGAATATCATTGATTTTTTGCAAACGAAAGCCGTTAACGTTTTCTATATTTAGATCGTTGTTGTATAGCGGGGGATAAAGTTTGGTTGATTCTACGCTCATTATTCTATTAATAATAAAAGATTATAATTTTATTTTTAAACTATTGGAAAACTATTAACTTTTATATCGTAACAGAATCCAGTTTCAAGAGACCAAAAAAAGGTCATTTGTGCAAAAACTTTTCTATTGTACTCGCTGGTGTTTTCTATTTTGAAGCAAATTCCACATTCTAAAAGCTTTTGTTCATTATTAAAACGAAACCTTTCACTTAATTTTTTGTTTTGAAACGTGTGAATCATAAGAATTTTCACCATAACTAATTTTAACATACTTTGAACAGTTTGTTATTGGTACAAAGACATAGAAGATCACTTCACTTGTACCATCCCAGCGGAAGTCTATAATATCATCTAAATGATATGTTATATCTTGTTGAATTTCATCACTATCGATATAGCCAGTTTTTTCAAAGATGTGAGGATTGTTACTAGAGGAAATTTGTTTGATCTTACGAGTAGGACCGTAAATACTCGGCATTTATATATTTAAAATATTATTATGTTAACGGTGAACTTTTTATTTTTATATTGAAACAGATTTTAGTGTTTAAAGAACCAAAAAAGGTTGCTTGTACAAAAACTTTTGTATTTTTTATCTCGCGTTTGAAAGCACAATTCGAAATCTACATGCTGTGAATTATCATTGAAAACAAATGTTTTTGCTCGAGCTGGAGAAGGAATATAATATACGTCATGGGCAAATTTGACAGTATGTTGGTGAATCATTATACATGTAAAAGGGTAGTTTAAACGCACCGTGCCATCCTATTATAATGTTAAATTGTTCGACTAAAGGTATCTTTAGTAAAATTTCATCACTATCGATATAGCCATGTTCTTCATAAATGCCGCTATCGCTAACTACGTTGCTCCAGCTAAGGCTGCTTCTTTGAGATCTACTAGGACCATAAATACTCGCCATATTTATTTATAACTATATAATTATATAATTTCTAAAGTTAAAATAATAGGCATACCGTGATTATTTATATCTCTACCTAATGAATCTTTAATTTGAAAAGTCAATTCATTAAACGTAGCAGTTTTCATAAATTTTTGTAATGGATTAGAATATTCTATCCACATACTTTCTCCCAACGATTTATCTTGCAATGGAATAACGTTTAAAATAGTACAATGTTTACCATCAAAAAAGTTTTCACTCGTAGAAATTTGATCGCAATGAATGTACATTATTTTAAAAGGTTGCAAATCGAGTCTTCTTCCTTCATGCTCACCCATAGCTAGATACTCATTTGGAAATCCGAGTAAATTAGCTAATCCGATGAAAATTTAATTCTTCGTTTTTCGAGAGTAATATTTATAATAGATTTACCAGATTTTTCATCGACGATAAATGTAATCCAAGGCGTATTTTTAATAACAATGTCGATAATTTCTTTAATGTTATAAAGTCCAGGTTCGATAAACTCGACAATGTCTTCCTCACTTTGTTCATTTCTTTCATTTATCCAGCTTTTCCATCGCCATATTTTTTCTTTTTTACGCACGTTATAGTAACCGGCCCAAATGTTAATACTCTTTAACGAAATGGTGAGTTTACCGTTTCGATTATCGATCGTATTATTTAATGAGATTGTATTAATTAAATTTTTTATTTCGATCGTATGATACATTTAATATTTAAAATTTATAATTTCATATAATAAAATGTCAACTCTGATAGCACTTCAGAGCAATTTATCGAAACGGTATCCGCAACGTGGAAATTTTACTCACGTTAAAATTTTTAGTGCGAGAGATTTGACGTCTATGAATATTTATGTTAACGAAAATGAGTTTTTTAACGTAGAACTGTATAATCCTTTTGAAAACTATAGGTTACCTCGCGTCGATAGGAACGCGATTGTAAATCGATGGAAATATGATGGTATGAAGTTTTATCAAAATCAAATAAATTTTGGAACGTGGTGCAGTACGACGGGTTGTGGTGTAAGTTTTAAACATTTATTTCATTCGAATATGATGATTCGTAGTTTTTTTTAGATTTCACGTTTATTATCAAATTAGACGAATACTCAAAGAAATGAGTTGTCCTGAACCTTCAAATGAAATTTGGAACGCAATTGAAAATAATATAGACATTGATCATGAGGCGTATAATGAAATATGCAACGAATTTCACACGTCGTCAGTATTTACTCATTGGATACAAAAAATAGATAAATACTCGGGTGGTTTAGGCACGGCTTATTATTGGGAAAATAGTGCGTGGCATCCAGTAGAGGGTAACAACTACGTCGTTATGAAATTTTTTAACGATGATAAATATTATAATATAGATTTCAATATCTCTGGTTTTACGAGGGATCCTACGATCGGTTTAGATTATAAAGCTCACAAAGATTTTATCGATATCGGTTATATCGAACAATCTTTACAAACCAAACGAGGTTGGGTTAAATTTATACTCGAGTCTGAATTAGCTCAAGGTTTTACCGATATCGGTATAGAACGAATCAACGATTCTATAAGAACGTACGTTTGGGCAATATTAGGTGCGCAAGCTCAAGCGAGAAGTGGAATTTTGACGTTGGGTAGTGGTTTAGGTGCAAAAAGAGAACTTATAAATAATATCGATGCTTCGATCGAATCTGAAGTAGATTTAGAAGATTCTATTAAACGATATCAAAAATCTCTCGATGACACTAATTCTCAATTAAACTTTAAGCTCGGAGATTTATTATATTTGATACCATCTCAGATGAATTATGAAATAGCTTCGATAGCAGGATACAATAATGATCTTAAAATTGCAACGTCTGATTTATCGCTTGGTTCAAATTTAGATACGAATTTAATGCACAAGCCACCGTCTGACGATACAACAACCACATTTGCACAAGACTCTTTTCAACCAGCGTCTTGCGCCGATGTGAGCGATGATAATTTTACATCAACTGCCCCAGCTTCGCTTGTCCCTCAACCAACAAATAATGATATAGCGCAAGACGAAGAAGAAGAAAAAAAAGCATTAATTTTTGGTTTAGCGATTATGACTGGATTAGGTATTATGATTTACGAGTTGCTCGCGTAGCAGCATGCTGCCCCAGCTTTGCTTGTCCATGCTGTTAACTTAATGTTGAGCCTGTATATAGGTTAAAATTAAAACACCAACTACAGTTAAAAACAACCACACGTGTTCAGTTGCCCATCCAACGACGGTCGAAATTGTAGTAAATAACCATTTTAATATTGATCCGAGAATACCCGGTAAATTTTCAATGGCTTTTAATCCGAGTTTTTTGTACCCACTCTTTTACACTTCCATCACCACTACTGTTATCTGGTTTTACACTCCCAGCATTTACGATCGTTTCGACGATAGCAGTGATGAAGATACCAATGGCTGTTAATACAGTAGCGATCTTTACACCTTGTTCTCTAAATAAAGTTTTAATTTTTTCACCCAACGTTTTGTCTATATATCTTATTTTATATATCGTGTCTTTTATTCTATTTAATTCACTTCTATTCTTATAATCAAATTTGATTATTTGTTCTTTAGTCGTAGATATTTCGTCTATTATTTCTCGCTTTCGTTCTCGAAGTTGTTCTCATTATCGCATTCTCATCTCCTACATCATTTTGATCGATTCTTTCACTAACTTTGGTTAATTCTAAACTCCTCAAAAAAAGTTCGGAAACTCAAGTTTGACTGACGATTTCTCTCTTGTTACCAACTCATTTTCCTTGCATTTGGTATCATTGGAAAGCCCTGTTATTCCTCTTTACAATGATGTGCCATTTGTTATGATTACGCAATTGGGGGATGTGCAGCACAGCTGAATATGGGGGTGGGTGTAAAGTGAAATGTTGCAAAATGCATTGCTCTTGTCAAAAGTGTATTGACTCTTGCTGTTAGGAGTTGTTTGGAAGATGGATGTGTCTTGAATGATTATCTGCTTACTAACCAATATTTAAAGGTTTTATGCCATAAATGTGCGGGAAAAGTTCAGAAATCCACATGGCCTGTCACAATAAATTGCCTCCGGGATAGCAACTCTGTTGTTAATGTGGTTGAGTTTCAAACAGAGTAAAAGAATTTGTAATTTTCTGCACTCAAACACCCAGTAATTCTCCATCAGAAACAACAAATCTCTCTCACAGTACAATGAAACTCTCTATCACTAACAAAAGACAAAACAAGACGTAAGGAAAGTCTTTTTTTCTGGTTTAATCATTGAACAGCTTCCTTCATTGAACAAACAATGTTAAGTCAAGAGCCTCCTCCAAGCAAAAGGGGAATGCACTGTATGACAATAGCAATGCATTTTGCAACATTTCACTTTACATCCACCCCCATATTAAGCTGTGCTGCACATCCCCCAATTGCGTAGTCATAACAAATGGCACATCATTGTAAAGAGGAATAACAGGGCTTTCCAATGATACCAAATGCAAGGAAAATGAGTTGGTAACAAGAGAGAAATCGTCAGTCTAACTTGAGTTTCCGAACTTTTTTTGAAGAGTTTATGTTTAGTGCATTCAATTTAGCTTCAAAATTTAATTTTTGTCCTTGCGTTGTTTTCATAAGATCGAGATAACCCACTAATTCACGGTATATATTCATTTCATCTCGAGTTTCTGCGTTTTCCGCGAGATAACTAAGAAATTCTTCAACTGTATTTATCTGTTGTTGTTCTTGTTGCTCCAGCGCATGCAGATCACCCAGCTGATACCATTGTTGTCATAATAATAATCATCTTGTTGCTCCAGCGCATGCTGTTGATCTTGTTGTTCTTGATCTTCTTGTTCTTGCGCATGCTGTTGATCTTCTTGTTCTTGATCTTGTTGTTGCTCCAGCGCATGTTGTTGATTTGGTGGTGTAGTTGGTAACTTTCGACTTGCTTCACCACGAAGAGTCGTTCTATCGATAGTAATTGGTGGTATTTGTAGGTTTTTAAAAGTTTCAGCCGCTTTGTCTTGTACATTTTTTGATACTTTTGGTTTGCCAGAGCGAGTCCAGTTCTTTATACCTAATTGTTTTCTCATGAATCTAGTTTCATTATATCTAGCTGCTCTAGCTCTAGTAGCTATTGTAGTTAACGCAGCAAATTTTCTATTAGTTGGAAGCGTTAACTTGACAGTTTTACCATCGTCAAAGAAATAAATACCATCGTCAAGTACTTGAAACTTTTCGTATTGAGGTACTCTGTTTAATTCCCACCCTTCTTTTTTTATTTGATCAAATAAGTTTACAATTAAAAAAGTAGATGAGTGTGGTGTTGAGAGGGTTTCTGTTGTATCTTCTCGTAATCTTTTTAATCTTGCATTATCCTGCATTTCTTGCTCCAGCAGAGCTTGCGCATGCTGTTGTTCATAATCATCTTGTATCGGGATATCAAATCCTCCTTCAGCCATTTTAGAATTACTTTTTATCTTTTTTAAATAATTTATAAGTTGCATACCTAAAATAATAATTAAAATTTCTCTCGTTTGATCATCACTCGTTGTATAATAATCTTCTAGTTTAGGTTCGTTGTAAAAATCTTTTGGTAAATTATCTCGACTTCCGGTTGCGATATATAACTCGTTAAGCGCCTCGTTATTATATACTACTTTTGCCTTTGTTTGTTTAGCGATTCTTTCGTTTAAATAATTTAGATATTTTTCACGCTTTCTATCATATTCATCTCTATCTCTATAATATTGTTCCATCGCTAAATTGTGCCTCTTGATTTCTCTTTGAGGATCTTTTTCAGCATCACCAAAAATCCAACCTATTAATTTATTTCCCCCGCTAAAAGCTACCGAGTTTAATACAGCACCTCCTATCATCATACCCAACGACACCATTTTTTAAAATAATTTAGTAATAATAATAATAATAATGTATAGATTTATATAGCGCACGTATCCACCAACTAAGTGGCGCTCAAGGCGCATTATATTATTATCCCTGCTCATAAGGCTCATAAGGCTCATAAATCATTCCTGAAACCATCTCAGCTCCCTGGGGAGTATACAGCTCAATTGCTGCCATTTCTAGCGCATATAGAGCAAACCATCTCTGCCTTCACAGGTACCCATTTAACCCCTGGGTGGAGAGAAGCAATTATGGTTAAGTGTCTTGCTCAAGGACACAGGTGTCACGGCCGGGGCTCGAACCCACACTCTGCTGCTGGCAACACCAGAACTTGAGTTCAGTGCGCTAGACCGCACGACAATCCACTTTTACGTGCATTATACAACACGGACCCGGCTTTACGTCCCATCCGTGGAATAATTATGGTTAAGTACCTTGCTCAAGGACACAAGTGTCACGACCGGGGCTCGAACCCACACCCTGCTGCTGGCAACACCAGAACTTGAGTTCGGTGCGCTAGACCGCTCGGCCACGACACTCAGCTCCCTGGGGAGTATACAGCTCAATTGCTGCCATTTCTAGCGCATATAGAGCAAACCAACTCTGCCTTCACAGGTACCCATTTAACCCCTGGGTGGAGAGAAGCAATTATGATTAAGTGTCTTGCTCAAGGACACAAGTGTCATGGCCGTGATTCGAACCCACATTCTATTGCTAACACCAGAACTTGAATCCGGTAAGCTAGACCGCTCGGCCATGACACCCCAATGGAGGGAAATGAAATTTTTAGTTTAGACGATGCAGACGTGTTTAATTGTTACAAAGATGAGTGGTTGACGAAAGATCAACTTGAAAATTTAGCGTATCAAGGAATTTCAAATCCTAATATAACTAGATTAAGAATAGGTGCTAGTGGTAGTGATGAAACGGCTAACGTAGGAAAAGACAAAGCGGTCGCAGATTGTTTGAAAAATAGATATCATATTCCTCTCGATTTTGAATTATTAACCGATCATCAACCCTACATGTATTATCAATCTGGGATCAGAGATCGGTTGACTTACGAACTCACGTTTAATAAATTTTCTAATGTGATTAAAAGTTCCGACAATAATGCTAAATACATCATAAGTGGAATTTCTTTAGAATACGAAGTCGTTCATTCACCACAGCTCTCGCAAATTATTAAACAACAATATGATGACAATTAGGTGACAATATTATTTGATAGAGTCTTGAGACAAAGTGTGACATCGTTAAACAAACGTGATACAACGTGGAATATAAATATAAATACAATGTACATCCCACAAGAAGTATGAAAGGAATATTGTTTTTATTTAAAGAGCCTGACGAAAAAGATCCTTGGAAATTTTATAATCCAAAAATCTAAAAAGTTTCAATTACGATTGAAGGAGTTCCCAATCAACTCTACGCGCAAGGAATGTGCAGGTATCAACACTGGGAAGAAATTCAAAAATATTTTTCAGATTCGAAAAACGAATTTGCTGTGCGAGTAACTAAAGATTTAAATTTATCTAATGTGAAACAAGCTGATTATTTACATGATAGATACGCTTTGTTTTTAGATATGAGAACCATCGATGACAATAAAATGCATGGAAGCGGAAGACGAGTACAAAATTTATCCGAAGGAATTACTATTCAAATGGATAAAGAAGCGGAAACTGGCGGTGCATTATACTTGTTCACATATATTATTATGGATGCGCAACTCAATATTGTAAACGGGCGATTTCATTCTGTGATATATTAATTTTGTGAATAAATTATTAGAAGAAATGTTACCGAAATATCCACACGCTGCCTTAATTTGTGGACAAACTGGATGCGGAAAAACAGAATTTGTTTTAAATTTATTGGAAAAATAATATCTTAAATATTTTGAATATATTATTGTATTATGCCCCACAGTTGCGGTAAATCTCGCGTATCAAAATAGAAAATGGATTTGGAACGATGAACGAGTGCACGTTAACGATCTAAGTGCGACGTCATTAAACAAAGCGATAAAAATTTATAGCGATGTATTCAAAGGAGACGAAACGTTGTTTATTATTGACGACTGTAGCGCCAGTAAAGAATTACAATATAAAAAATACGACGAGAATAATAAATGTATGCATGCGCAAGCTCCGCTGGTGCAATTAGCTTTTAGCGGTAGACACGTCAACCACAGTTGTTGGATTCTTTCGCAAAAATATAACACCGTGTTGAAAAGTTTTAGAGAACAATTAAAGTGGGTATGTTTATTTTATTGTAAAGATAGAGACTCGTTTGAAAATTGCCTTCGAGAAAATGATGTCATACCGACAAAAGAGTTAAGAATGGAAATGCATGAAAGACTCAAAAAAGTTAAACATAGCAAATTAATTTTAAAAACGGATCAACCTACCGATTACGCGATACTTAACTAAAATACACTATAGGTCAGTTATTTAAAACCTGTTAGGTTGTACTAGGTTACTATAGGTCAGTTATTTAAAACTGGGTTACTTGTCTAGGTCGTACTTGGTTACTATAGGTGACTTATTAAATTGCTATACACTGTAGGTCAAGTAGTAAATTGCTATAGGTCAAGTAGTAAATTGCTATAGGTAATATAATAATTTTTAATAAAAAAAAACTAAAAAAATATTATATTGTCTATACTATAAAATATGTTCGTCGAATGTTTAGTTGGATTTAGTATAGTAGCAAATATTTATTTTCATCTCTGTACTAGCCACTACGTAGCAGATAAACTTTTAGGCGTTAAAAATGATTTAGTAAATCATCTTGAATTTTTTTTTTTATTATATAATAAAAGTGTTATCGAAGATATCAAAAAATGAATATTAAATATAGTTATATATATATATATAAATAATAATGGAAGAAGAAGTTGCAAAAATATTAAACGATGAACCATCAGCCTACTACGTATTCTAATGAAAAGCAACGCAACAATCGACTTTTTGCTGTAGTTGCTGGAGGAAACTCAAAAAATTTTTTGGGTAAAGAGTATTCTGTCAGTGAAATTGAAGCCTTAAATTTAGCAGATCAAGATAAATTATACATGCAATATATGAAGCTAAATTACAAATGTAGGTCATGAAATGATATCTTCGTTAGGTAGCTCAATTTTAACTCTATATGTAAAAGGATTAGAATCGAGTTTAAACTATATTGATTTGATGGGATATCAATTTGAGATCGATGACAAAGGTAAATTAATTACAGATTTAGAAAAAGACCCATTAATTTCGAGCGCTCTTTCTACTATATTATGTGAAATATACTACAACTATGGAAGTATGTTAGCACCGATCGCAATGACGCTAATTACAGCGAAACATTTAAAAAGAAAAGATTCTTGTTTAGATAATAAAGACGATGGAGAGCAATGTATCAACAATAAACCAAGTGACGTCAGCAGCGACCACCGGTGCAAGCACACCGTCAGCGTCAGCAACAAAGGTGGTGACGAAAGCGGTGGAAAAAATTAAAAATCCAAACAGAGTTGCAGCTGGTAAAAAAGTCGCAGCACTTAATAAAAAGAATAAACAAAATTTAAAAAAGAATAATGCTAACGTAAGTAGAGATGAAAATTTGCTTAACAACAACAATGATAAATCAGCACATGCTGGAGCACCTAAATTATATATTGCGCTAGGAGTAATAGGTTAAATGGGTTTAGCGTATTACATTTTCATTTACCGCTCTAAATCAACAGCCTTTGCTGCTTCAGCGCATGCTGGAGCGAGTGAAGCTGATCTCGAAGAACTATCACCCGTTGAATCATTGACAGAAAACACAGCATGCGTAAACTTTGCTTCAGCTTCGCTTGCACATGCTGCTCCAGTAGAGTTTACGCATGCTGCTGGGGTACATAATGTTTTCGAAATGGAATAAAAAAAAATAAATAAAAAATATTGTCTATACTATAAAATATGTCTTCATCAATGATAGATACAAAAGGAATCGTTAATTCAGCTTATCACGGAGCAGTAGTAGGAATTATAACTGTTCTTTACAGCATGATCGGTAAAAAAGTGTTAAAAATAAGTCCAGCTGATTTAGGAAAGCTAGATGTAAAAGACGCTCTAAAACTAACAGCAACAGTGGGGTTAGCGCTAATGACGCAAGATTGGTTAGTTCAACAACAAATTTTACCGATAAAAATTATGCCATATACCATTTCTTCAACTTCAATAAATGTATAAGCGCTACTTTAAAAAAAAATTATATTTATAAAATAATAAAATGGATAAACGTACGAGGTTAAAATTAGAAAACGTATATTATAGTCCTAAAGGATATTGGAAAGGACAATCAGCGATTAAAAAATTAGCTCAAGAAACTAAAGTTTCACTACCCATAGTTCGGCAGTGGATAAAAAAGCAAGCACTGTGGCAAATTTATTTACCGTATCCCACCTATATTCTTAGACCAACTAGCTCAAACTCGAGTCTAGAAAAACCACATGAAGTTCATCAAGCTGATTTATTGTTTCTTAATCACGATACGATCGGTAGAGGTAAAAATAAAATTACTTCCAAATACACGTTAAGCATTTCTGATGAAGCCAGTAGGTATAAAGAAGCGGAACCATTAATCGATAAAACTGCAGCACAAGTCGCTAATGCGTTTGAACAAATTTATAAACATTCTCCGCTAACTTGGCCAAAAATTTCAAAAGTTGATCCGGGAAAAGAATTTATGTCGAGCGTCAATGTTTTAATGAGTAAAAATAATGTAAAAATCCAAAGGAGCGAAGCTGGTAATCATAGAGCGCAAGGTATAGTAGAACGATTCAACAGAACTTTAGCCAAAAGATTGTTTTCTCATCAATACGCTAAAGAAATGCTTAATGATAATGAAAGAAATGTTGAATGGGTTAAAAGATTACCGTTGGTTATAAAAGCATTAAATAATGAAAAAACCAGACTCATAAATTTAAAACCTAAAGATGCTATAAAAATGACATTTGTCGAGCAAAATCCAGCCTCACCGGCTCATCGTGTAGAAAAAAGAATTGATTCAAACTCACTCGTTAGATATTTATAGGCACCCGGTGAAGCTGAAAAAGATACGAGACAACGCGCAACTGATCCTATATGGAGTATAAAAATTTATAGTATTAGTAGAACTATGAAAGCACAAAATCAACCCATCTTGTATTATTTAGAATCGGGACCCAAACGTAGTTTTGTGAGAGAAGAATTACAAATTGTACCGCGAGATACTGAAAATCCACCTAAAAAATTTGTATAATTCTATATTCTATTAATAATATCTCCATGGAGGTAAATAGTTGATTTTATCTGGTAAAATAAAAAAATTTGAATCATGTCCATTCAACGTTTTTTATGCACACTTATCGTATTAAGTAGATGATCTTTACTTTTAATAAAATTCATATGATTACCATCATTATCAAACACTTTATCTTCAAATAAACATTCTTTAAAGTTTTTGTGTGAAATAAATTTTTCTAAAAAGTTTTTTTTTTACTCCTTTTGCTCTTTTCATTTCTTCACCATTCGATAAAAGTACCGAGTACATTTTAGGTCTTAAACCTACAAATTCTAAAATTGGAATTCCAGCTGTTTCATCTTTAAATTTTCCTGGCTCCATTCTATTCTCTTCCGAATATAACAGATGATCTTTTTTATAATTACTACAATCATACAAATGTTTATCTTATACAAGTAGCATGTCCTTAATTAGATCTGGAGATTCGATCTCCAAAATATAACTGTCTGTATCTGTGTAAAGTAGTTTGCACTTTTCAGCGTATTTCTTTTTTAAATGATTGTAATAAAATCGTAGATGTAAAATTTAGCTAAATCCATTATAGCCATTCCGACAATTGTCGGTTTGTTGAGTAAAGTTTTTATTTTATGAGTATGAACTGCCGCTATATTACACGTTTCAAAAATCTTCCAACTGGCTAAAGTCGGCTTCGCCGTTGCTTTATTTAATCTTTTTTCGTCATCTAAAGAGATTCACGTTCACGTGATTTCGATCATTTTGAATCGTTTTTCCAAAGACTTGATTATTCATGCTTTTGTATAAATTGTTTTCAAATTTTGATGTTGCATTTTTCCTCAAATTCGTATTCTTTTCCATGTAAGACTTCATCCAAGGGTCTTGATCAAATTGGATTACTCTATGAATTTTAGTCAGTTTCATACCAAGTTGTAAATACAATTGTAAATTTCTATAATGAAGAACGTAATTTTTTTTTATCAAACAAGGTTGGAACTAATTTTTTTCCCTTTGACACGGGCTCGTCACCCAATTGACCAAGCTGATACGCAGACAACCATTCTTCTAGTACACGTAGAGATTCTACCGCGAGTGGAAAATCTTTGTGAAGATCGTGTAATTCTTTTGGATATTCCAAACTAACTTCTAATAAGTAACCTGTCGGTGATTCTGCTGAGATTGATTTTATATGGAGTAAATTAATTTCTTCTTAACCATTTAAAATTTCCACTCGGCAAATAATCACACATCACCCTTGTGTACTCACCATTCATGTCTATATATAGGATAAATATCGAAGGTTTTGAGCGATCGTAATCGGGTAAATATTTATTGTTTGCTCTACTGAATCTCTTTCCAACCATCGATATTCCCCCTCGTATTCCGTATTCGGTCATTTTTTGCATATCGTAATCAGTATATAATCCTATAGTTTTCTTTGATTCTTTAAATAAGGCATCAAAAGTCATACCGGGAGTCGTATAATAATGAGCTGGATCTAAACCGTAATTTTTCAAACAAGTACTACGAAATTTTTCAAACACGTCCGCTAATAAACAAACATCGAGGGTCGCGTACAAATCATGATAATCCCCTAAATTTTTACATTTAAATGTTTTCCAAACCTTCTCTGCGTGTTCGTATTCTTCGTCTGTAATGTCCGAGTTGTTTAAAATACTATAAAATTTTTCTTGTTCAGGAAGTTGAGTTTCTTTAAACCTTTTAAAACTATCCATGTATTCGTACGGATAAATACCTTTTTGTAAAAGTAGCTTTAATTCTTCTGGATTAGCTTCGTATGCTTCCGCCGATGTAATGTGAAATGAATCTTTTGAAAGATTTTCAATGAGTTTATCGAGTTTACCTGATAAAAATTCTAAAGTGTCAATAAATTGTAGTCTTCCGAGCGATAAAGAAATGTACTTTTCCATGTTGTTTGGAATACAGTTTAATTTTCCTTTTACCCGACTCCTTGCATAATAAGATGAGAATCGTATCCTCGTAGATTGTGAAAGAAAACTGGGAATTTTATTTTCTCTGGGTTTAAACTCAATTTTAAATTACACTCACTGTGCGCAGCCCCTCGATATTTTCCAGTCAAATGACAATGATCAAGTACTTTTCTAAAGTTTATTAAAGATTTTATTAGTTTCTTTTTTACTCTTTTTTTAGTACAATTATTAATTTCGCGCTCTAAATATTCAGTTTCCTCTTTTGTCAGTAATTTTTTACAGCATATCCAACATTCAGTAGCATTTTCAAAATTTTCTTTTTGCAATTTGGTATTAAAATTTAATTTTCTAAACTTTTCTTTGTAATATTTTAACATCTCAATCACCTTGAATGTTGCAACATTCAAGGTATATAAAAAGTGTTTAACGGCATCTTTTCCTCTGTAAGTAACCCTTAACATACATTTCCCATCCCATCCCACACCTATCAATGAATACCCACAAGGGATGTGATCTTGGTAAAATTTATCACCCTTTACAAGTATACTTTCAAAGTCTGTGTAGAAGACAGCAGGAACTTTTACCTTTTTTCTATAGTTTATGAATCTTTTTTTTATCATTCTTTCCCTTGATTGGCATCACATAGAAAGTGGGCGAGTTCTCAGATTCATCGCATTTAGTCAAATGTTCGTCTAACAAGTCTTTTCTCGTATAACCATGAAAACATATATCGCAATAAAATTTTTCATGCTTGTCTTTCGATTGATAGCATAGTAATCTACTTAAACTCTTAATCCAAACGTAATGTGATTTAATTCCTTCTTCTTCTTTCTGAATCAATAATAAATTTATAAGTCTCATAACATTCGGTTGCTTGCTACGATAAACAACATTTAATTTATTTCTTTTGGATTCGTTTTCGTAAAATATAAAAGTTTATCGCAATAAAATTTTGTATCTCAAATTTTTGGATCTGATCGATTGGTGTTGGAAAAGAAATTCCAGAAAAATTTAATCCGTCTTCTTTCGGATAGATACTAGGTCTATACGATTTTAAAAAGTAAACATCTTTTATTTCTTTTCATCCTTTTCTCGCTTTTTCAGCGTGATAGAGGGCGCAACGTATTGACCATCGAAAACATTCGTCTTTGTTTTGTACATTAATACACGCTCGCTTTTTTAACATCCAAAAATCTAGCTTAATATAAGAACCCCCCCAAAAAATTTCAACTTTATTCATTTTATAATCTAACCTTACAATACGTTCTAGGATCCATCCAGAACCAAGTAATGTATGTTTTTCTACTTTTTCTTTTATTATTCCATAAGCTCTTAATAAAATTTCTTCAATCTCTCCCTCGTTATTGATTTCTAAAAATCGATGATTATGATTAAATCTATCTTCGTTGTTCGAACCATCATTTTGTGGTTTATAATAATCATTCACTAAAGTTAACTGAAACTTTATTGAGGTTTCTTGTTCTCGCAAATCTAAGGCCAACTTTTCAATAATCTTTGGCTTTACAGCTCTCAAAAATACATTTACATCTTTAAATTTGCTATGGTCGTGCGGTACGGTTATTCTTCGCTCACGTAAACTTGTTCCACCTATAACAACTCCTCTATCAAAATCTAACTCTTCTTCTTCTTCTTCTAACGGTATATTTATTTCTTCTTGCTCCAGCAGAGCTTGCGCATGCTGTGGTGTAGTTGGTAAAATCTCGATCTCAGTCTACTTACTAAATTCGATAAACTAGTAAAAGTTTTTCTATCCACTTTTACTCTTAAATTACTAATTGCAACATTAGGTAAAATCTCACGAACGTAATTCTTTAATGCGGGTAATGCTCGCATCAATAAATAGTTAGTCATCTACTTTATCTATTCAAACACATAATATTAATTCACTATTTCAATTTTTTAACTACCTAGCAATGACTTAGTCACACCTAGCAACAAGACCTAGAGTAACCTCAGACCTACCAAAATCACCCTATCCCTACTCAGCATGGACAAGCAAACCTACTCAAGAGACCTCGTCAAACCTAGCAGCATGCGTAAACTTTGCTGGAGCAGCATGGACAAGCGAAGCTGGGACAACAACCTAGTCAGACCTAGAGAGACCTAGCAACCTTTGACCTCAACACACCTACCGTGTAGCAACGACTTAGTCAAACCTAGCAACCTCAGACCTAGCAACAACTTAGTCAGACTTAGTCAAACCACTCTCAGCCCACCTGCTCAAACATAATCTGAATTCATTATTTCAATTTTTTTGACCTTTCAAATAACCTAGAGTAACCTTTGACTTCTGACCTCTGACCTCAGACCTAGCAGCATGGACAAGCGAAGCTGGGACAACGACTTAGTCAGACCTAGAGAGACCTAGACCAACCTAAAAAATGACCTACCACTGCCACCCCACCTACCTTTTTTCACCAGGTGGCCTGGCAGTGGTACTTCCATCTCTACTCCATAGGACCTGCCTTCAAGTACCGGCTGGACTGCCGCTTGCCAGGAACGGTACGGGTTTCGCCACAATATGAATAAATAATAAATGGAAACAATAGTACTTACAAGTAAACTTTCTTTCGTGTCGCTATGCTAAAGCCACTGTAGTTGAGCTTTTTGACTAAGGTGACATCATCAGACAGTTGCAATATGTTAAGAGCCTGCTGATTGTCATCATCTGGTTTGTAATAAGACAGTTCGCCTTCACGTATTCGAATCCATCTCCTGAAAAGGAATTCCGCTTCATTGGTCAAATCAATGAAATCTTCATACAACAGTACAGTGGTTTAAAAAAGGGGAATGGGAAATTCTTTCCCCCCCCCAAAAAAAAATAAAAAATAAATAAATGAAAAGATCCTGATTTTTAATAGACCTTGGTAACATCCATCCATTTTAACCCTCTAGTTTTCAAGAAATATAAAACTAACCAGTGAAAATTTCCTCACGACAGGTGATCACATTATTTAGAAAACAAAAAATGTTTTTTTCTGTTTTTATGTTTTACAGGAACATTTTGTAAATTTTACAAAAGAATTCCTGTTTTCTCAAAGATTAAAGCACTTCGGAAGAAAAAATTCTCAAGATGATTGATAATGTGTGCCAACTTTACACCAAGAAAGATTTTTAGATAATAATTTGTTAATTTTATAAACTGGTAATCTCCCCCCACAGTAGTGTGGGTGGGGTCTACGAACGAATACTTACCTGGAGAGCTACTACATTAGCCTATTTCCCCAACCGGCAGGTTTTGTTCGCTAAAAATTTACACACAATAGGCCTACCCACGTTCGCCCTCTATAGTCCTCTTTTCTTGTGCGCTTAATTACAGGCCTAACTCTATCGAGTATAGTGGGGGGTAGGAGGGAGGGATGCTCTAGATCTACAGGTAAGTATTCGTTCGTAGACCCCACCCACACTACTGTGGGGGGAGAGTCTACGTCACTCTACCTGTAGAGCTACTACATTAGCATAGATTAGCAGGGTCATTCCATGTCAAATCACCCAAAAAAATTGGAAATTTAAACCCGACCCCCTTCAAATTGGTTCATTTTTGGTTTATGGGGTATTTTTGGCTGAAAAAGCTGAAATTTCAAGTTTTGGCCCTGTCGGACCAACGGTTTTCATGCTACAGCCCATCATTTTTGTGCGATTTTGGCCAAAATGGGCGTGACCACCATTTTTCAAATGACCCTATGAACATCTCCTCCGTGAATGCACCGTTAAAGCTCGGTGAATTGCACTTTTTCCGTGAAAATGCATTTTCACGGCGAGTTCACGGTGCTTACGCCCCAGTGGTTTCGTTCACGGTGTTTTTACCAAGTATTCACCAAGTGTACATGTGTATGTCTCCTATTGTTATACAGTGGCTTTAATCCTATTGTACTGACACAAAAGCAAGGCATGGTTTAGGCTTAGTAGTAATAACCTCTCCCATTGTGCGCTTATCTTGGATGAATGGATTAGTCTAGTCAAAACACACATAACGGTTCCTATCAAGTAAACAAATCCAGGGACTGAAGATTCGTGGACCGACACACAACACAGACTAGATTCCGCGTTGATCCATGGAGGATCGTGCTCCACCACGTACACGGCCGTCGATTATAATTCACCAGTCATCAGGCCTATCAACACGGCTGGTGTGGGGACGGACGGGCGTTCGCGCTAATCCTATAGCCATTTCCTACGAATAATCAACCAGAATTAGAGCCAACGGCGTCACACAGTATAACAGAAAGTTATAGATAATTAGCGGCACGAAAACGCACCACAACTTCCGTAAATCTGTCTATTTAATAATAATCGCCAGCAACATTTTTTACTGAGCTTTATTTTCCCGATGGGTGGTGTTATATTTGATTTTGACGATATATATATATAATTTTTGCTGAGTGTTATTAAAGTTTTAAATTATATTGGAACAGTACTTTGTCCTTAAAGTATTAGGCTCGTTACATTTCAAAAATGTATAGCTTTTTATAGGCCTACATTTTGCTCTGTTAAACAATAGGCCTAGATCAATATTTAATTAGGGGCAAAATCGCCGGAGGAAATTCCTCGGGAAAACTACTTTTTTCAAAGACGACGTGACAGTGGTTTTTGCTCTTTGTTCGACAAATTGGCGATATTGGTTTATTACGTGTTCTACGATTAGTCCATGCCTACTTCTCTGTCGATAAGGCGCGTAACGATTATTTTCATTGGATAAGTCACAGGTGATTTTGTTGCAGCTGTTGTAATGCAGCTAGCCTTAAACGTGGCCCGGATGGCACACGCACGAAAAAAAAAGCAACGCGAGTGGCTACCTCCTGCCAGATTCGTGTTGGCCAGGTACATATTAAACTTGTCAATGCCCGTTTCGTTGGTCGTGGAGCAAATCATGGCGCATGTCTATCCCCCGATCAAACATTGAATAAATTTGTCTAATGGTCCAACAATTTTCTAAGATACTTGTAATGTCACTAAAGTGACTTCTCAGTTCCCTTTCAATTTTTTTGGCGCGGCATTTTGGAAATCAAGGTACCAACTAAATCTTGTTATGCGCACGCAGGCATAGGGAATTCGCCGGCCTATATAACACGGATTATAGAGCTTGTAACGCTTTGTGTATCACTTCAGTGAGTTTGTATAGTTTACAGCTTAACCCTTTCCTTACCATAGGCGACTTTAGTCGACTGCACTCATACCCCCTCTTCCTTACCATAGGCGACTTTAGTCGACCAAGCTTTCACACAAAAAAGCACTCAAGCCTGAGCACAAAGGCCATTTGTTATAAAGCTGTAGTTTTGTACATGTTCACCCTCCATACCCAAGCTTACAATGGTTGGAAAGAGCAAGATCGGATCTTTCCATTGATGGTGAAATAAAATAAGGTTGCTATTATGCAATCCCTTCAAATTGTAGTGGAAAGATCCGAAATGCCAAACACCTACAGAGCGCCATGTGTTTGTGTACAAAAGTGTTTGAGTTTACAGATCACACTGAGGAAACAAAGATCGAGAACTTGGACATTTATTGACCGATCTTAATGTTTTTTGGATTTTATGAAAGGGAATTCAATAAGTAAGATATTTTTTATTATTTATTTTGCTGTAAAACGATATCTTCAAGGTGATAATAGAGTTTGTAAAATTGGCCTTTGAACACAAGCTTTCTGTTGTGTAAGAATGTGTGCTTCACGCTTGAGTGGTCAAACAATGCGGTCACCAGCGGTTATTTATGTCAAAACAATTCGGTACTGAGAGGGTTAACCGAGTTTTACTTTGTAAACAACTTCCAAATCAGTAGGCCCGTGATTTTTTCAATTTGATACATGTATATAATATATACATGTATATAATATATACATGAATATACAGTAAAAAATTGGAAAATATCACACTACTGCAGCTGATTTGCAAGCTTTTAAGTACATGTACATGTACAAAGTAAAGCTCTCTACCTGCGAATACGGTACACAATGATGGGGATTTCAAAAGCTACAAAGAAGCTTGGGATGTCTATGATAAGGGCACCACCTTTACCATAACAAAATTTGGACGAAAGACAGATTTTGTTCCTAGCAACAACAAAACACAACGCTTTATTTATACTTTTCAATCTCAAACTGAAGAAAAAACACACTATGTATGCCTACTCATTTTTTCTAGCATTCTTGCTTGACCAGACCGAAATAAAAATATATAAATGACAAAACCAATGTACATGTATTAGACAACTCATCCAGCTGCGAGCGGATCTCGCCATGTGACAAGGACTTTGGTTGGTACCCGCGAGTAATGTAGTAGTATTTGATATGAAGACTGCGATCGAAATCACCGACGCATAAAATCATTGACTTGATTTCAAGGTTGTTTGTGAGAGCTCAAAACGGCATGCGCATTTACGAGCCAGTGTACTTTGTGGGGAGACCGTATGGAGTGTAATGGAGTGTAATGCATTGTGTGATGAGCCGCGGATGATCGCGATGGACTACGGTCGGGTTTTGGGTTCCTTGCGCGCTACAGAAAGTCGGCGGGCGTTCGCGGGCCAAGCCTTGAAATCAAGGCTACTGAAATGACTGTTGCGATGCGAGTTGTCGAGACTAAACAAAAATCTCTTCATTTTCCCCTTTTTTTAAAACCGGAAATCTGGGTAAAACCAGAACAGTGGATTCTCTGGATAAAGTGGATTATTTGCGACTTGATTCGTTACCTAGTTAGGTCCTCACTTCGTGGCACAAACATAAAGTGATTACACAGTGGCACAAAAGTGGTTTGTCAACAAATTTGCTCATTATTTCTTAGTGGCTTCATGTACGTTATTGAAAATTCAAGACATGATTCGAACTTATGGTCCGATATCATGAGACAATTTTGGTGACGTTTAATAAAAGCGTTGTGATTTTTTGGCAAGGATTTCTTAAAAATCTCTACAGTGGAAGTCAGTCGTACTTGTGCAAAGTGAAGTCTTAAATTTGTCAACAAATTTGCTCATTATTTTTTAGCGGCTTCATGTAGGTCATTGAAAATTCAAGACATGATTCGAACATATGGTCCGATATCATGAGACAATTTTGGTGACGTTTAATAAAAGCGTTGTGATTTTTTGGCAAGGATTTCTAAGAAAGAAATCTTCAACGAAGAGGCACCAGAGACACAAGGAATGAATCTGGTACACGCTGCACGCGGGTCGGCCCCATGCCGACATCCGACGCTGCTCGCCGGGCAATCTCTGTTTATGGAAGTTCACTGATCGATATTGGGCACCGTATTTGAGCAAAGAGTCTCAAATTTGTCAACAAATTTGCTCATTATTTCTTATAAGCGGCTTCATGTATGTTATTGAAAATTCAAGACATGATTCGATTTTGAACTCAGCTATCATAACACAATTTGTGAAGTTTAATCGTTGTGAATTGTTGGGAATGAAAAATTTTTTTTAAGAAAACAATTCTTGAACGAAGAGGCGCACTTCAGCCTGGCTCCTTCCAAGTGTACTACCCACGTAATTGTATCAGCACGTCAGGGGACATGACCTGCGGAGGCAGCTGCTGTGTGAAACCAATTTATTATGGACTATCATCTTCTTACGGTTTTGATAATTTAACTTCATGATTATTATTTTATTGATATAATCAACAATCAATGAGCATTGTCATTCGTCCGAGGTTTGATGTCCCTTTTTCTCATCTCATGTAACGAAAAACTAATGAAAGACAGATTAGACAGAAAATTAGTTTTATTATTGTAAGATGTTGTAGAGCGACAGTTCCATGGAGAAGAACAAATTAAAGCCGTTTGTAATGATTCGATCTGTTATCAATGACAAGTGTAGGCACAACCGTCAAGGTATTAAAACTTCGTACATATAAATCATCAATATAAACTATAAACTTTAATAATAATAATAATAATAATAAAGATTTTTAGCGCGCACATATCCACCCTGCTGGGCGCTCAAGGCGCGGAAACAAAGAAAAACATTAATACAAACAATATACAATGATAGCATAGGGAAAACAAATTATGTACCGAGATACATGTACCTACAATGCAATTACAAATATACATCATCTTTGAAGAGTTGTGACATAAGATGAGTTTTAAGCATCGACTTGAATCTGGTTATACTATGACAAGATTTGAGTTTAGTTGGAAGACGATTCCAGAGTCTCGGAGCTGCGACAGAAAACGACCTATCACCCCAGTTCCGTTTTGAAGTTGCTTCCTTGAGGAGTGACATGTTGCTGGAGCGCAAATTGCGTGATGGAGTGTAGACTTTAAGTAGTTCAGAAATATAAATTGGAGCAATGTTATTAAAAGATTTGTGAACAATTAGCATAAGTTTAAAACAATTCTCTGTGAAACAGGAAGCCAGTGCAGTTCTTTCAAGATTGGCGTGATATGGCATGACTTTCTGGACAAAGTCACAACACGAGCTGCTGTGTTTTGTATGTGCTGAAGACGAGATATTTGATTCTGCAGAAGACCGTAAGGAGAGCATTCTCTTATCAAGCCGTGATGTGACAAACGCATGTATAATTTGTTCAGCAGCACTTTTATTCAAGTATTTCCTAATTCGCTTATATTTCTGATATGAAATGATGATATGCGAACAATGTTGGAGATATGTGGTTTTAAAGTCATTGTCGAGTCAAATATAACACCCAAATTACGTGTATGTAATGAGGAGTTATCTGTAGTCACCAATTGTAATAAATGGAAGAGAAACTTTAGACAATTGCTGACGTGATCCAAATAGAACAAATTCTGTTTTTTCATCGTTCAATTTCAGGAAGTTTTGTCTCATCCAACTTCGAATCTCTTGAATACATTTCTCCAGTGTTTTAATGCAGGAATCAGCAGGTTCTTGAGAAGATTTAAAAGTAATGTAAAGCTGCGTGTCATCAGCGTAAACATGGTAATTTAAATTATACTTCAAAATGATATCACGAACTGGAGAGGTATAAACAGTAAACCACTGTGGGCCGAGCACAGAGCCTTGGGGTACAGAATAGTCAAGAGTAACAGGCTCGGAGATAGCCTTACCAATACAAACATGCATGCTGAGGCCTATTTAAAAGGTAGGACTTACACCAATCCAGGGCTGTGTCATGTATTCCAAGATGATATTGAAGGCGGGAGAGAAGGATTTTATGATCGACAGTGTCAAAAGCGGCGCTTAAGTCTAACAAAACTAATGCAGTGATTTTCCCCTCATCCATGGCAGATAAAATGTCATTGTTGACGCGAAGAAGAGCAGTTTCCGTTCCATGAAATGGTTTGTAGGCTGACTGAAATGTGTCCGACAGGTTATTAGCACGAACATGGTCAGAGATCCGTGATGAAACAACTCGCTCGATTGTTTTTCCAAGGTACTTTAAATTCGCTACTGGTCGGTAATTTTGAAAACTTCCTTGTCCAAATTGGGTTTCTTTAGGAGTGGTTTAACATGAGCAACCTTCTGGCTATTAGGGAAACAACCGGAAGAAAGAGATCTGTTTACAATAATTGTGATATACTTAGCAAACACATCAATATTTTGTTTTATTAGCGAAGTTGGCACTGGATCAAGTTCACATGATTTTGATGGCGATTTCATGATGAGTTTCTTGATCTCCGTAACACTAGTAGGCTCAAACATGGACAGTCTACATTGTGGATCCTTGCGTGATGGTGTTTGTGATAGAATGACAGGAACTGAGGAAAGAACGACGGATATTCTCAATTTTGTGACAAAAAGTCTGAAAAAGCATTTGCGTAGGTCCTGATCGGAGTGTGTAGATGGAAGCACTGGAGCTTTGGGTTTATGAAGCAGCTTTTCAACAATGTTAAAGAGTTTTTTCTGATCACCAGAGCTATCTTCCACAAGAGATGAGTAGTGAGTTATTTTTGCCTGGTTAATCATGTTCTTCACAATATCACGTTGGTTACAGTATTCTTGCCGATGTACTCCAAGTTTCCCATTGTCACGCCTATCTTCGCTCAAGTTGACGGCGGATTTTCCTTGCAGCACGGATATCATCATTGAACCAGGGGATTCAGATTGTAGTTTAACAGTTCGAGTTTTTATGGAGCATGATCATCCAAGATGTTACGGACAGTAGATTCAAATAGACTGACACAAGAATCCAGCTCACCATCTTCAAGGTTTACATTTTCCAGTTGAGATTCAATATCATGACATAAATCTTTAATATTTACTTTTTCCAGTGGCGAGTAGTTACAGAAATGGTAGGTATGGGAGGTTTTTTAAGGTTCAAATTTACCATGATTGCATAATGATCAGATAAGCCAGGATGAATAGTTATATTCGAGATAAGAGGTGAAGTATTTTCACGCGTTATCATGAGGTCAAGACAGTGACCATACCGATGAGTGGGTGCTGTGATGTGCTGTATAAGTCCATGAGCAGAGAGCAGATCTTTAAACTGATTTGCATAATTGTTTGAAATAATGTCCATATGGAATGTTAAAATCGCGGTTAAAATAATGTCAGATGGGTGTAAGAGATAATCGACAATTAATTTTTCAAATTCCTGCAGAAAACTGGAGAAGTTTACATGTTTACCATCAACATCCCTTTCTGGTCGATAAATATTAACAAGGCGAACAGATCTAGTGTTGCACGTTACCTCAGCATGCAGAGATTCAAATGTTAGGTAGTCAATGTTAACACTTTTCATACTGACAGATAAACTGGACCTAAAGAGTAGTGCAACCCCTCCACCGGTCTTTATTGGTCTGGGGATATGATGGAGAGAGTAGCCAGCAGGAGTACACTCACGGGTGGCAAGTCATCATTAGGTTTAAACCATGTCTCGGTTATGGCAACAAGATCCAAATTGTTTTGAAGTACAAAGTCAACAAATTCATCCGATTTGTTACATATGGATTGAGTATTCAAGACACAGAGCTGAAGTTTAGACTCATCGTGAACATTTGGAGTTGAAGTTATGCCAATGTCGCTTGTTGATGTGGTTGAGCTCACTGCTGGGGGTTGGTAAGGCTGGAGTGCTAGTTGTGTAAGTCTACGGCGACCAGCTTTTTTACCTCTATGTGTGCGGCGGTATGTTTGGGGTTGATTAGCAAGTATTCCAAGACAGTTCAATTGACTCAATCCTAAATAAGATAAAGCTACATCAGTACATGGAGCATTGCGAAGACTGAGTAGTTCATTACGGCTGTAGGAAATTTTATGGAGCTGAGTGGCGTTTGTGGGTTTGTTGATCAGTGTTTCAGGTCCAGGGTTTGGGTTTATGTCACCAGAAATTAAGAGTTCCAGGTGAAAGGTGGCAGATGAATTATCATAGTATGATACAGGACGTCTCAAGAATTTAAGATGGCGGATTTTAGTTGAACAATCTGTAGATTGCATCTTGTAGCCATCTACTGATAATAATAATAATAATAATGTATAGATTTATATAGCGCACGTATCCACCAACTAAGTGGCGCTCAAGGCGCATTATATTATTATCCCTGCTCATAAGGCTCATAAGGCTCATAAATCATTCCTGAAACCATCTCAGCTCCCTGGGGAGTATACAGCTCAATTGCTGCCATTTCTAGCGCATATAGAGCAAACCATCTCTGCCTTCACAGGTACCCATTTAACCCCTGGGGTGGAGAAGCAATTATGGTTAAGTGTCTTGCTCAAGGACACAGGTGTCACGGCCGGGCTCGAACCCACACTCTGCTGCTGGCAACACCAGAACTTGAGTTCAGTGCGCTAGACCGCACGACAATCCACTTTACGTGCATTATACAACACACGGGACCTACGGCTTTACGTCCCATCCGAAGGACGAAGCAATTATGGTTAAGTACCTTGCTCAAGGATACAAGTGTCACGACCGGGGCTCGAACCCACACCCTGCTGCTGGCAACACCAGAACTTGAGTTCGGTGCGCTAGACCGCTCGGCCACGACACTCCATGAGTCATTGAGACACTGATGAGACACTGATGAGACACTGATGAGACACTGATGAGACACTGATGAGACACTGATGAGACACTGATGAGACACTGATGAGACACTGATGAGACACTGATGAGTCATTGAGACACCATGGTCTGGATAGCAGGAGTAGAATAAACAGGATGTAGACCTCCATTGTCTGATCACAAAGTTGTTGATCCAAACAAAAGGCTTGTGGTCAAGCTACAGGTTATAATCTCTAGCTACAGGCTATAATCTAAATCAGAGTTGACTGCACAAATAAAATGAAGATCCAAAATGTGTATACACTCAGTCTCAACAGTAAACATCGTTTTGATACGTGTGCATGACTAGGCCTAAAAGCTTTATATTTAGGGTAACTTGTTGATGTTCAGTTTCCTGTTTATATTAAAGTTTATGGGTTAACTTTCAGTTCTAAAAATCCCAGTTTGTCCATCGCCCATTGCATTACACATTATTGCATTACTATTCCTGCACACCAATGCTGGATTAAACAAATACATAGGCCTATTGCCAAATAAATTATTTCAAGTGACAAGCGAAGTATCATTTTATTAATCCATTTGCTTTGAATAAAAACAATTCGATTCCTTGTAAAGCATAAAGTACATCATAGCACGGAAAAAGTAGAAACACATGAATCATGGAGGAAGGAACCCAGATAATGACACTTGACGTTGGTAATGTTTACACGATCCTGGAAATGAGGACTGTGTGTGGTAAGCAAGTGTGTTGTTACGGGTCCCGGCTGTGAGCACATGGTCGCTGCTGGTAATCGGCGGCGTGCATGCATTTTGAACGTACACTAGAGGTCACCGTGAATGATTGCAACAACGGTTTCGCTGGCTCACACTATACAAGTCACGGGTACGATACGTGAATAAAACGACGTTCGTTAATCGAGTCATATCGCAAAACTATAAACCTCACCGGGTTCATAAACAATAACATAAATAAATTAGCAAACATACAAAAAACGAGACCGCCCTTCAGCCAAAGTCCTGCCGGGGTTAAAGAGGATTGTTGTAGCTGCCAGAATTGTGTTTTCTATGAGCCTTGGCAGCGAATTTAATCATTTCACAGTTACATTTATTGTTAACGGACATCGAAGGCCTACTGTATTTTCCTCTACTGCTAAAGAAAGCCAAACAAAAGCAATGGGGCCCCTGTATCGCAGTAAACCATCAGCGCACGAAATTGCAATGCCGAAAATGTAACCTGCCCGTCAAGTCGTAGCAGAATTTTTCAGCAACCTATAACTCGACCAAATACAGAACCCAACCTTGCCCAAATACCAACAGTACCGTTATGTTTAGTGTGTTTACCTTCCATCCAAGAGGGATTATCACATGCACAAAAGCGTCAACAATGGGCAAGAGGATAATTTCCTTTGATGTAGTTAATGAGCCGGCCTCAACTGAGCTTTCGAGGTTCACCGCGTTTTCACCCAGCTTTCACCGAGGACCAAACAAAAGATTTGTTTAACGGTGGTTTCACCTTGCAGTCACGGTGCTCTCACACCGTTACCACACGGTGAAATGGGAACGAGCGCCGTGAAATTCACGGAAAAAGTGCAATTCACCGAGCTTTAACGGTGCATTCACGGAGATGTTCATAGTGCTATCTCCCTAACCAGTGAGCCAAATTTGTTGATATTGGTATCTTTGGTAAGGCAATTGTGTAAGGAATCCAAATTTGCCATTATTTTTTATGTAGAAGCAATTTGAAGTTTGATGACCTTTGACCTTGCATTTGACCTTGTGGATCACATGACCTTGAGTTGAACTTGGATGGAAATTATAACCCAACATGTTCTCTGCAAAATATAAAAAATTGGAGGTATATTTTTTGTTTGCTTTCCCAGCTCTTCTCAAAGTTGGCATACTCGATGCAAAAATGTGATATTCCTATGCAATATAGTACATGCACATGCACATGCACATGCACATGCACATGCACATGCACATGCACATGCACATGCACATGCACATTCCAAAACATATGACCAGCTTCACACTCTATGAATAAATAATACTGTACATGTACATGTATGTGAAAATTGTTCCTTGACTCTTTTTAAACAGGTTGTGCTATTTCAGGAATTGATTGCACGACCTGAAGAAGACATGCTAGGGAATTCCCCAAAATTTAGGTGCACATGTCTTCTGGGAATTTCCATTCTTTCTTTTTTTGAATGAAATTCTGGATTGGTATGGTGGATGAAATTTCTGAGTTTGGTGACTATCACATCAATTTCATGCACCCTCATGGACCAGCCAAGCAATTCAATTGGCCATCGAAAACAGACGAATGCTGGGTTGCAGAAGATAACATTTTGTGCAAGATCAACACTCCATCTCTGACGTCATCCTCTTCTAGAAAGTACTTTATCTCAGGAAATGATGCAGCAACGATTTCAAAAGTGTGCCCAGAATGGATCATTGATCAAATTGATCATTGAAAACATGGTTAATTATACAATTTCAGAATCATTTAGATTGCTATCATGGTTATTGCCACTTTAAAAATACATGTACATGTAGTTACATTCATTCTCAATCAGGCTGCAACAAAGACAACATACTGGCTGGAACTTGATCTTTTACATACTGTACATGTAGATTTACAATTGATTTAATTTTGCCCTACACCGACGTGTGTATAGCACTGTATACTCAGTGCTTTCCGAGTGTCTCTAAAAACTACACAGGCGACTCGGGCGGGATTCGAGCCCACGACCTCCTGCTTACTAGTGCAGACGTCTTAACCTCTCAACCACCGAGCTGTTCGATGACAATTGGCCGGCTAGAATCCCATATAGCAGCAGGTTCCGCGATATATATATATATATATAGATTGGTGAAATTCTAGCGTCGGTTGATAAACAATTGATTTAATTTTGCCCTACACCGACGTGTGTATAGCACTGTATACTCAGTGCTTTCCAAGTGTCTGTGAAAAACTTCACAGGCGACTCGGGCGGGATTCGAACCCACAACCTCCTGCTTACTAGTGCAGACGTCTTAACCTCTCAGCATGTCAGGTGGAGATCCTTCGAGCCGGATGAAGAAATCCCGATACTTGCTGGAAACAGGATGTCCGGCCGATGGGGAGAATTATTGGCCGATAGACTAGAAGTTTTACCAGTCTGGCGAACCACGCTTACGGGCCAGAATGGGCTTTGAGCAGGATCTTGCAGTTCTCCTGCTCGATCTTGGTTATAACACTTGTGAAATTAGTGATATCGGAGGAAAGGCATATGCAAGGATGCCGTCCCATCGTATTGATAATGCATCTATGTGCCATGCTTTGGGGTCTGGACCCCAAGCACAATAAACTGGCAGCTGATTGTTGTTCGCCGCTGCGAACAGGTCTATGTGAGGCCGGTCGATCTGCAGAAAAATTGACTGTACTACACTCAGGTGTAGTGTCCATTCTGTTGGGACAATCTTCCTCCGTGACAATGCGTCCGCTAGGTACAATGTAGTTCTCTTCACCTGGGACATGTACTGCCGTCAGCGTAATTCCCTGTGTTATGCACCAATTGAGCAACTGCCACATGAGGAGATACAGCTGGCTCGATCGTGTGCCCCCTTGATGGTTGATGTATGCCACCACTGTGGCATTGTCGCATCTGATTTGAACTGCTTGGTCTGTGACTGAATAAACAAAGTGACGGAGGGCCCTGCTGACTGCCAACATCTCCAGTATGTTGATATGATATGTTTGGCAGTTGGTGTCCCATATTCCTGCCACTTGACGTGGTGTCAGTGTGGCCCCCCCCCCCCCATCCAGTCAGAGAGGCATCTGTTGTTATGGTCACTGATGGATAGGGAGGAGGGAATGTTATCCCTTTCATGAGGTTGTCCCTTTCTGCCCACCATTGGAGATGTGGTTGTAATAGGGATGTGACCGGGACGACATAGTGAATTGGATGGCGACTGGGTCGAAAAAAACGATAATAGGTGGAGCTGGATTGGCTGCATTTGGAGCCTGCACCAACGTATGAGGTCTACCATGCTGGCCATCAGTCCCAGTAGTCTGAGCCAGGCCCCTGCTGGTGCAGACGTTGTTTCCATGAAGAGCTTTACGCACTGTTGAAGATTCATGATGCGTCGCCTGTCGGGCGAGCAGTTCCTTTGGAGGTCGACCACCGCCCAAAAGACCAGGGTCTGTGTGGGCTGTAGTTGTGATTTTGCCTCGTTGATGATGACCCCAGATTTTTTGTCAGCCGTTGTGTTGTTTCTATTGCTGCCCATGTCTCTTGGTACGACCGGCCTACGACAAGCCAGTCGTCGAGGTACATGAAAATTTTATTCCTTGTCTTCGCAGTACTGCCCCGATTGTATTTTCTGGTGAAAACCCTGGGGGAAGTTGACAGTCCGAAGGGGAGAGATCTGAATTCGTAACTCACTTTGTTGTACTGGAAGCGAAGGTATTTGTAATGTTCCGGGAGGATGGGTATATGAAGGTATGCATCCTTCAAATCCAGTGATGCCGCCCATGATGGGGTTGAAATTGACTTCAGTACAATAATAATAATAATAATAATATAATAATAAAGATTTGTAGCGTGCACATATCCACCCTGCTGGGCGCTCAAGGTGCGGAAACAAAGATAAAACATGAATACAAACAATATACAATGAAAGCATAGGGAAAAATTATGTACTGAGATACATGTACATGTACCTACAATGCAATTACAAATATACATCATCTTTGAAGAATTGTGACATATGATGAGTTTTAAGCATCGACTTAAATCTAGTTATACTATGATTTGAGTTTAGTTGGAAGATGATTCGAGAGTCTCGGAGTCACGACAGAAAAGACCTATCACCCCAGTTCCGTTTTGAAGTTGGTTCCTTTAGGAGTGACATGTTGCTGGAGCGCAAATTGCGTGATGGAGTGTAGACTTTAAGCAGTTCAGAAATATAAATTGGAGCAATGTTATTAAAATATTTGTGAACAATTAGCATAAGTTTAAAAACAATTCTCTGTGAAACAGGAAGCCAGTGCAGTTCTTTCAAGATTGGTGTGATATGGCATGACTTTCTAGACAAAGTCACAACCCAAATTACGTGCTTGTGATGAGGGGGTTATCTGCGAGTCACCAATTGTAATAAATGGAATAGAAACTTTAGACAATTGCTGACGTGCTCCAAATAGAACAAATTCTGTTTTTTCGTTGTTCAATTTCAGGAAGTTTTGTCTCATCCAACTTCGAATCTCTTGAATACATTTCTCCAGTGTTGTAATGCAGGAATCGGCAGGTTCTTGAGAAGATTTAAAAGTAATGTAAAGCTGCGTGTCATCAGCGTAGACATGGTAATTTAAATTATACTTCAAAATGATATCACGAACTGGAAACGTATAAACAGTAAACCACAGTGGGCCGAGCACGGAGCATTGGGGTACAGAATAGTCAAGAATAACAGGCTCGGAGATAGCGTTACCAATACAAACATGCTGGGGCCTATTTAAAAGGTAGGACCTACACCAATCCAGGGCTGTGTCATGTATTCCAAGATGATATTGAAGGCGGGAGAGAAGGATTTTGTGATCGACCGTGTCAAAAGCGGCGCTTAAGTCTAACAAAACTAATGCAGTGATTTTTCCATCATCCATTTTCCATCATCCAAGATGTCATTGTTGACGCGGAGAAGAGCAGTTTCCGTTCCATGAAATGGTTTATAGGCTGACTGAAAAGTGTCCGACAGGTTATTAGCACGAACATGGTCAGAGATCCGTGATGAAACAACTCGCTCGATTGTTTTTCCAAGGTACTTTAAATTCGCTACCGGTCGGTAATTTTTGAAAACTTCCTTGTCCAAATTGGGTTTCTTCAGGAGTGGTTTAACATGAGCAACCTTCTGGCTATCAGGGAAACAACCGGGAGAAAGAGATCTGTTTACAATAATTGTGATATACTTAGCAAACACATCAATATTTTGTTTTATTAGCGAAGTTGGTACTGGATCAAGTTCACATGATTTTGATGACGATTTCATGATGAGTTTCTTGATCTCCGTAACACTAGTAGGCTGAAACATAGACAGTCTACATTGTGGATCCTTGCGTGACGGTGTTTGTGATAGAATGGCAGGTACTGGGGGAAAAGAACGACAGATATTCTCAATTTTTGTGACAAAAAGTTTGAAAATGCATTTGCGAGGTCCTAATCGGAGTGTGTAGATGGAAGCACTGGAGTTTTGGGTTTATGAAGCAGCTTTTCAACAATGTTAAAGAGTTTTTTCTGATCGCCAGAGCTCTCTTCCACAAGAGATGAGTAGTGAGCTATTTTTGCCTGGTTTATAATCATGTTTTTCACAATATCACGTTGGTTACAGTATTCTTGCCGATGTACTCCAAGTTTCCCATTGTCACGCCATTTTCGTTCAAGTTGACGACGGATTTTCCTTGCAGCACGAATATCATCATTGAACCAGGGGGATTCAGATTGTAGTTTAACAGTTCGAGTTTTTTGCGGAACATGATCGTCCAAGATGTTACGGACAGTAGATTCAAGTAGACTGACACAAGAATCCAGCTCGCCATCTTCAAGGTTTACATTTTCCAGTTGAGATTCAATATCATGACATAAATCTTTAATATTTACATTTTTCCAGTGACGAGTAGTTACAGAAATGGTAGGTATGGGAGGTTTTTTAAGGTTCATATCTGCCATGATTGCATAATGATCAGATAAGCCGGGATGGATAATTATATTCGAGATGAGAGGTGAAGTATTTTCACGCGTTATCATGAGGTCAAGACAGTGACCATATCGATGAGTGGGTGCTGTGATATGCTGGATAAGTCCATGAGCAGAGAGCAGATTTAAAATGATTTGCATAATTGTTTGAAGTGATGTCCATTATGAATGTTAAAATCGACAGTTAAAATAATGTCAGATGGGTGCAAGAGATAATCCACAATTAATTTCTAAAATTCCTGCAGAAAAATGGAGAAATTTACATGTTTACCATCAACATCCCTTTCTGGTCGATATATATTAACAAGGCGAACAGATCTAGAGTTGCACGTTACCTCAGCATGCAGAGATTCAAATGTTAGGTAGTCAATGTTAACATTTTTCATACTGACAGATAAACTGGACCTAAAGAGAAGTGCAACTCCTCCACCAGTCTTTTTTGGTCTGGGTATATGATGGAGAGAGTAGCCAGCAGGAGTGCACTCGCAGGGTAGCAAGTCATCATCAGGTTTAAACCATGTCCATACGGAAACGTTTGGGTTGAATGAACTTGTTGAGGGGCTTCAGATTTAAGATTGGCTGCCAGGCACCGGAATCTTTTTTGGACATGAACCCCACTATATTTTCCATATGAGGTGTTGTGCGTATAGCTCGTTTCTCTAGAAGGGCTTGAATCTCCCTTTCGATGGCTTCGCGCTTTGCCGCGTTTTGCCCTGTTGGTGTCTGGTGGTGTCTGGCGGACGACCATGTTCGATAGGGGGGTGCTCGTGAATTCCAGCGTATAACTTGCGGCTGATGGTCTCGAGCACCCACCGATCGAGGGTGATCTCGGCCCAGGACCTTGCATATTCCTGTAAACGACCCCCTACGGGTCCGGAAGGGGGCCGTCGTTGAGCAAGAAAGTCACTTTCGCCAGCCTGCGGTGTATCGGGGGGGGGGGGGGGTGGTCGAAAGGCCTGACTGTCTGGTCGAGGCTGGCGGCGGACGGGGGCCGCCTGTAGCTGTTGTGTAGTCCGAGGACCCATTGCGGGGGATGGCCGGCTGCCACGAAAGCTACCCCGGTTAGTCTTCAGCGGTCGGCGATGAGGGATCTGGAAAGTCGTTTTCCCTCTCTTCCCTGCGCTTGGTCGTGGGGTTGGAGTTGGTGTGGGCTTTAAATGAGATTTATTTTGTCCGTTGCCTCTAGGCGTTTTGCTTCGGCCTCCATGGATTCCTGGAATCGGTCAGCAAATAGGTCCTGTCCCAGCAGTGGTAGGGAGTCAATGCGCTTACGAGCCCCTTCTGAAGGGAGGTATAGGGCATCTAAGACATTAGCCCGGCGGGTAGAGCTTGCGAGGATTGAAATTCTCGTGAACTGTTCCAGCACGGTGCGCAGACTATGGTCAAGGCAATGGAATGCCGCCGTTAGCATATCAGCCGGGATGGATGACTCTTCCTCACAACCTGAGACAATATATTCAGACAGGAGGAGCAAGAAGGATGAAGATCGCATACCAAAGCGGAGGCGCTGTCCATCTTTTTTTATTTCCTCCATCTTTCCTCTATTACGATCAGTAAATAATCCTTTGGAGGAGTGGCTGCACCATCTGAAGTCAGTTTGTCTTTGGCGAATCGGTAGGATTGGTAGCGAGAAAAACTTTTGAAAATCCTCTTTGGGAAAGGTGTAGTATGGTAGCTCCCTTTTTCTATATGATTGCCATGTCTTCCACGGGAAGCGCCGGAAAAACTGGGCTGTTATTGGTTTCTGTCTGGCCCGTCCTCCGTTTGAAGGACTGATGGCCGGGCGGTGCCGGATCGTTGGCCGATGGTAGTGGAAGCACGTGTATCATATCACGTTGCACCAGTCGGAGTTCCGTTTCTGTGAACGACAGCACGTTGTATGTGGGCTGTCTCTTCGTCCACCCCGATGAGTTGTGATCGGATAAGGGCGAGTTGACTCCAGAATCGGGTTGAATCGGGTTGCTGCGTGGTTGCCCAGCGTGGGTCGACCGGGTAGCCCGGGTCGTGACCGGGTTGTGACCAAGTCCTACCAGTGGGGCACCGGAGATGGCCGATAGCGATGCGGAAATTGCTTGGAAGGCCTGCATGAAGTCCGCCGGGGGAAACGGAGTCCCGTTTTCGGTGTCGTTTTTTGCGACGAGCGGTGGACGACTCCCCCGAGTCGCAGGGCGATTGTCGGCGTCGGGAACGATGGCTCTTTTTCCCTTTCTTTGTGTGGCCCCATGATGTATCCGATGTCGGTTTGGGCAATACAGGGGCAACTGGGATGCCCGAGCAACGGGAGAAATCCGAAGCCGAGGGTATCCATGCCGTGGTTGTCGGGGCCAGCGGCGAGATCGGCCAGGGAACCAGGGCCTCTCGCCGCTGGGTTTCTTTACCTCTAGTCCCCGTAGCATACGGGGAGGTTGAAGGGATGAAGCTCATTCTACACCATGGTCACTTGACCGCTGGACATTCTGTGCCCTCACCCCAGTATATACGAGGGGTTGGGGGAGTGTCAGAGCATAGGAAGGTGCAGTACCTGCTCTTTTCTGGCCCTCGGGCCATTTCACACTTTTTCCCTTAGCTCCCGTGGCTGTAGCCAATAATCCGGGGGGTTGGGAGTGTGATGCACTTGAAGAAGGGCGATTACAAGGAACAATGATTGTAAAAAGGCTGACTGGCCCTGGTCAGGATATGCTAGGCAAAGACGATATTCTGCATACACTGCATACACTGCATACACAACCATGCAAACAAGGTTGATTTGCAAACAAGGTTGATTTGCAAAAAATGTAAACACCGTAGCGATATTCTTGACATATTAAACAAAAACAAAAGGTATAAATACATCATCATAAAAGTCAATAGTTATACATTAATTTTCATCAAATGTGACCCGCTCTATCGTAATGAGGAATGTCCCCCAAGGGACCGTTTCGCGTAAACAAGCTCTGAAGTTCACATAACTTTTTTTTTAAATCGCATTGAAATCGATTTTGAGGTTTTTGTGTATTAAGGTACCTTAAATATCAGTTTGTGTGTTATTTTACTTTTTTGAGAAAAATATCAATAAAGTAGAAAATAAAGACCTTTTCTCAAGCGTGTCTGTCCATTTTGTTGCAAATCGTCTCTCGTTAGCTCCAAAGACGAGTTTGAACTCCTTTTGTAAGCGCCCGTGTCGAGCAAGCCGCCATTATCATTTAACATGCATGTTTGGTACTGTTAGAAAGGTCATGATGTGACCTCTGTAATTTTAGTAATGACATGACTGTCTGAATACTGAATAATAAGATAAGCGCCCAAAAACTTAATACAGAAAGTCTCCTTGTTGCTAAGTCTAAGCCTACGTTGTAGTGTTCCAGCGAGCTGATTGAATAACGCGTCAACGGGTTACTGAGCTTGCGCAGTTTGGATGTTTACCTCGAATGGACGTAGACAAGTGCCAAAGTGGGCGGTTTAAGCGCAGCCTGCCGGCCTGATTGTACTGTGTGCTTTCGTGATTTTGCGTACCTTGTCAGCGTACATGTGCATGTGCACGGCGCATGCACTGGGCATGGGATCGGAGGGATTGGAGCGACCGGTCATGCAATGTATAGTAGTATACGTCACGTTCTTCATGTACACGCATGATTGTTGTTTGACAGTGTTTGTTTATCAAACATTCAGAGACCCAGAACTTCTAAAGTAATTTGAGCATTGACGTTAAACTTTCGCAGAGTATTCTTAAAGACATGGTCCATACGCCTGTTAAATTTTGTGATTCTAGCCTTTAAAAGATTACCGTTGCCACGGTAAGTTATTTCGTTCAAGTTCAGATACTATGTACAGCGCGTCCCCATACGTAGTACACGCATGGCGCGTAAGTTCAAACATTTTTTTTGTTACATGGCCAGCGTGCTTTTTTAAAAACCCGTTTTCTCGTAAAACATTTCTGTAACAATCCCACCAGTATCTCAACTTCTTTGTTTAATAACTTTGGAACGGAAAAGGACACATTTATGTTTGGCTTCATTGGAAAGCCCATTAAATGCTCGTTATGATGTATGCATATCTCCATTTTTCATATTTGGGGACATTCACCTCATTATGATAGAGCGAGTCACAAATGAGTTTTGAGAGCAGTTTAAATGAAGCAAGAGATGGAGATTGTTTGACATGCTCAGGTAAATCATTCCACAAAGAAGCAGCAGCAGCAGCAAAAGAACGTTTTCCCCAGGATCTCTTTGTCAATTTCTTACTCAGAAGAAGTTTATGATGTGATCTCTTTGAAATCACGATTTTAGTGATACGGTTGAAGTAATTCTGATAAATATGATGGTGACATATCAATGGAAGAGCGGTAAACATACATTAAGATTTTGAAAACAATCCTGTCCTTAATCGGGAGCCAATGAAGATCTCGCAATATTGGTGTAATGTGTTCTCTTGGTTTAGTCAGGGTTACAATTCTAGCAGCTATGTTTTGAAGACGGACAGGCGATAAATTTGTGTATCTGGTAGACCATATAAAAGTGAATTGCCCATGTCCAGGCGGAGGTGACATACGCATGTACAAGTTGTTCCGTAGCCTCTTGAGAGATGTATTTTCTGATGAGGCCGATGTTGCGCAGATGAAATAAGGAACATTTAGAAATTGAAGAAATATGATCATTAAGTGACATGTCACAATCGAATATAGCGCCCAAATTGCGAACTCTAGTAGATGTAGATATCTTGGAGGTGCCAATACGTAGATGAGGAATGTTTACTTTTTCACGCTGCTGTTTTGATCCAAATATAATAAACTCAGACTTGTCATCATTTAATTTTAAGAAATTAAGACATCCAGTTACGAATTTCATCAATACGTGATTCAAGTCGACGTATAGCAGTGTAAGCTTCAATTTAATCAGGGTGAGATGTATATTTGTGTATCATCAGCATAAAAATGGTATTGCAGATTATGTTTCCGAATGATTTTCCCAAGGGGACCAGTGTAGATAGAAAATAGTACAGGTCCAAGAACAGACCCTTGTGGCACACCGAAAAGCAGCATGGTAAGTACTGAACATTTGTTTTTAATTTGAACACACTGTGATCTGTCGGTGAGATACGACTCAAACCATTTCAGAACTATTCCATCAATACCAAATGATCGAAGTCGTTGCAATAGAATACGGTGGTCGACAGTATCAAAAGCAGCTGACAGATCGAGGAGTACCAATGCAACAAGTCTACCATTATCCATAGCGGTAAGTACATCATTTTATAATCGAAGTAGAACAGTTTCAATACTGTGGTTGGCACGGTAGGCAGACTGGCAATTATCAAGAAGGTTGTTGCTTTGAAGAAATGGAGAGACTCTAGAGATTGGGCGATAGTTTTTCAAAGTGTCGGTGTCAAGAGTAGGTTTCTTTAGAAGTGGTCGTACAATTGCAGATTTTAAGGATGATGGTACAATTCCATTAGCAAGTGACTGGTTTACAATATGAGTTATAACAGGTACTATTGTATCTGCACAATCTTTCAATAAAGTTGTTGGTATCGGATCAAGATCACAGCTTTTAGATGGAGATTGTAGAAGAATCCGGCATATTTCATCTGCAGTTGCAGGTTCAAAATATAAAAGCTTTGGATGCGAACAATTATCTATTCCAACACTGATGGGCACATGAGAAGGAAAAGCATCACGGATGTTTTTAATTTTAACATGGAAGAATGTGGATAATTTGTCAGCAAGCTCTTCTTCTGAAACACAGGCAGGGAGTTGGGGAGGTTCTTTTATGGTGAAGAAGTTGATCCACCACTTGAAAAAGTTGCTTTTGGTTAGATGAGCAATCCTTTATCCGTGTAGAGTAATGATTCTGTTTAGCTTTGCGAATGAGCTTGTTGACAAGGTTCCGTTGGTCACGATACAGCTGGCGGTCAATTTCAAGACCGGAAGTACGCCATTTACATGTATGCTCTCGTCGACGACGCTCACATTTTGCATTAGTGATTTCTTTATTATATATACCAAGGTGTGTTTGGTCGTATACGAATTGTTCGCTTTTTGGACGGTGCATGGTTATCCAAAATAGATGCAAGAACTGTGTTGTAATTCTGAATATTTTTACAGATGTTAGTGCTATCTCAGTTCAGGAACAAATCAGAATTCTTAATGTCAACACAAAAAGAAGCAATATCAATATTTTTCACATTTCTTGTTGTTATGTTTGTAGGAACTTTTGGTTTCTGAATGGCAAGATTGCAGGTGATGGCATAATGATCAGAAAGCCCTTCTTGTACAGATATATTTGAAATGGGAAGATCATCAGAGGAACGAGTAATTAACAAATCTAGGGTGTGTCCATGTACAGGATGAAATATGCTGGTGAAGTCCAATAGATGATAACAAATCCTTAAACCGGGTAGCATCAGAGACAGCGGGGTTGTCAACATGAATATTAAAATCACCTGCAATGATGAGTTTAGATCGGTTCAGAATATAAGAGTCAACAAGGTCGTTAAATTCACACAGAAATTGACTAAATGTATATGCAGTTTTTGGTGGTTTGTATACAATGATGAGAGAGATTGAAGTACATGTAGAGGAGGATGATAACTCAAGTTCAAGAGATTCAAATGACTGAAATTTCCTTTGGTTGGTAACTTTAACTGGCAGTCCAGACTTTGACAGAAATGCTACACCACCACCTTTTCTATTAAGGCGGGGTACATGATGAAAAACGTATCCACTAGGAGTAATATCACCAATAACAGTCAGGTCGACAGGGCGGAGCCATGATTCACATATCGCAACTGCATCAAAATTATTCTCAAGAACAAGATCAAGAAGTTCGACAGTTTTATTCTGGACTGTGTATTGAGCAGGCAAAATTTAACTTGTTGCTGGATATATCCATGGTGAGCAGTGGTTTGGTCTGTACTTTCAGTAGGCTTAGTATTCAAGTTGGAGTTATGACTTCCAACTTGGTTTAATATAGGTTTGGATCTATCAGTAGGTTGATTTTTCTTATGTCCGTGTTTTTTCATTCCAGCTTTAATTGCGGCCCCTTGGTCTATATTTTATGCCAAGATCACTAATGATTGATCAAGTAGAATGGGAAAGTTTGTATTTTCCATTAACCCTTGTATAGGTTTAACAATCAAAGACACTCAAAATTTGTATGTCACTCCCAACCCATTGACTTTGTGCAGTGCACTCAAATAAATGCAAGGACATGTGGCTCTGATAGGAGGTCAAACCAAAACCACTCAAGTGTATATGCAGTACGTACACAGCTCTGTGTGACTCTGCATATAACTTAAGTAGGACAGACACAAGTGTGTTTGACTTTGCCACTAACTCCAGCACAAAAATACACATGTGTGAACAATTGGCAATGCAACCAAAAATACTCAAGTGACTGTCTGTGGGTGCGGTGCTTACTGGGCCAAATTTCAGCCTGGGCATAGGAGGGTTAAGTTCAAGGAGCTGACTTCTTGAGTAAACCAAGTTTGAACAACTTTGATGAGTAGCTGTATGATTGTTAGCAGTTGAGGATGTGTTGAGTTCAAAAGTGTACTCAGGACCAGGCCTAGGGTTTGTATGAATATCACCAGCAATGAGTAAGCGATATTGGAAGGTAGCACAAGAGTTGCTATAATATCCAATTCTTGTTTGAAGAAAATGGCCATATTTGTAAGGGCCTACAGAAGATAATTTCCACTGTGTACTTGAATTGGTACCTCACAAACAATATAACATGCTTGATAGCACAGTAAAAGCAACAGTAGAGTTGTCTGGCAGTAGCCCTGCATGGTGATTCCTTTGTGTACAGGAAGTTCTCTGCTAGCATCCTATGGTGATTAGCATAATAAGATTAATTCCAGCCAAGATAAACAGTTAACAGTAGAAATCCAAGTTGAAGCTTCAGAAATATTATCACAAAATACAGCAGAAACACACAAAATCCTGAAGAATTATATATCCCAGCAGTTTCCTGGCAGATAAATCTTGAAGATGACATAAAACAAGTTGCACAAAAGTTAGTAAATCCAACATAAAATGGTTTAAAATGAAGAGCACTGATGTGTCTGTGTCAGCCCTAAGTGAGGGCGCCACTTATATCTTTACCTCTAGTCCCCGTAGCATACGCTACCCCGGGAAGTTGAAGGGATGAAGCTCGTTCTACACCATGGTCACTTGACCGCTGGACACTCTGTGCCCTCACCCCGGTATATCTGAGGGGTTTGGGAGTGTCAGGAGCATAGAAGGTGCAGTACCTGCTCTCTTCTGGCCCTCGGACCTTTTCACACTTTTTTCCTTAGCTCCCGTGGCTGTAGCCAATAATCCGGGGGGTTGAGAGTGTGATGCACTTGATGTGCTGGGCAGATCGAGCGGGGGCACTGACCCGTCGCCTTCGGTCAGCGTACCCGTGCTCAAGGCCGGGCCGGCGCAGGATACGGGCTCCGTTTCCGGGGCTCGTCTCCCGTGTTGGCCCTGCTTGGAGCTGGACCCGGCTCAGCTTTCTGTCCCCTTGCCGGGTAGCTTCCTTTTGCCCTTCTTCTGGCTTATCCCTTTCAATTCGGCCAGGACGAGGGGCTGGTTAGAGCCCCCTGTCCGGCCTGTGGGGTTCCCAACGCTCAGGGCCGACTCTGGCACCGGGAGTTGGGAGGGGAACTGCTGGCCCGGAGACTTTTCTAGGTCACCGGCGCAGCACCCACGAATAGACATACGGTCCCGAGGAGTGGTAATTCTCCCCGTTACGGACGGTCTCGACTCTAGCCATGCGTTTTGACATACTAATATCACTAATTTTAAACAAAAATTCAAAAAATCTTGGAAGGAAAAAAAAAAATCTTTATAAACTCTACACTCAATAATCGTCTACTACTACTTAATATCTTTATTGGAAATCTCTCTTAAACATGTGGTAAAAAAATAGTGATTCTACAGAGCTCGAAGAAAACACGTGCGAATTCTACCTGCCGCTAAGAAAGAGAGGCGATAGAGGGCGGACGTGCCACAGGGCATTGTGGGTAGGCCTATTGTGTGTAAATTCTTAGCGAACGAAACCTGCCGGTTGGGGAAATATGCTACTGTAGTAACTCTACAGGTAAGTAGAGTGATGTAGACTTACCACTGTTGTACCTTTCCTTTAAAAGGGATTTTATGTGTTTAAATAACAATGCGTCCCCAAATATACCAGGAAGAACACAAACAAACCTTGTATATGTAGTGTACAAGTTGTGATTTTTTTTCTCCAGAAAGCCTTCCTTGATAACTTGTTGACATCTCATTAGAGTACCTCTAAAGTCTGCTTGTGTCAGGACACGACCCTTAGCAGAAGCCTTATTGTTTTCCACAATCAAGTTAAGTAAACGGCATATCTGAAAAAAATATTAAAATTTATTTGATAATTGTTTATTTGCCTCTCGAATCTACCAATCCATTTTGTTGTTCATGATGGTATTTATTGGCCTTTAATGTACGGTGTACCGGTGGGTGGGTGGTGGGGTTGAACAGCCCTTTTTCACAGTGTGCCTTTGTTTATTTGTGCCTTTTTAATGTAAACTGAGGTTTTCATACATGTACATGTAGTTCCTTTATCATGTTTGTACATGTATCATACTGCACTAAATAAAGGGGGTGCCATTAAATCAATGAATACATTAGGAGAAAACCGTTTTTGTAATTAAACCTATTTGTACTCTGATCAGTAGTAGAGCCAGCTCCAAAGTTGTGTTAGACCTGATGAAGAGCTGGCGCAGCCGCTTGTTTGAGACACACTGGAACCAGCTCAGGCCCTCAATTATTGGCCTCATACAACACATCAAAGTTATCCAATCATCTTTCAAGGTATGGAGTGATGATCCAGGTCTGGGCCACATAGAACAGTGTGGGAGTGAACCAGACTACTTTACAACTTGATCTTATTTGTATCTCAGCTCAGCTGTATGACCAATCTTTTGCCTGACATCCAAGTCGCTCTTACAATCTGATTTTATAGTACTGCTAAAATAGCAAAACTCAGAGACAGGTTTCACTTCATGACCTGCTACAAAAATGGGGTGGGAAATCACTGAGCCACTGGATCCAGGTCTTGTCCCAATTGATGAAAAGGCCTAGTGGGTATCTCCTCATACATCATTTCAAAGGCAAGACCACCTTAATCATTTCCATCAGCAAAGTGATATCACCTGCTTAGTAAAGATCAGATATGCATTGCCAAAAGTCAGGGTGCCCAGAAAAGCCCTGGCTTGGTTACTGTATGGTCCTGGCGTAGCAATTTTGAAACAAACAAAATCTTTCATCCTACTCTGTTTATGACATGCTCATCAGTAATAAGAACTGAATCATGAACTGATCCATGATCAACAGAACTCTGTCCAGAAAGCAGGCAAGAATAAATAGTGTAAAGTTAGCATTATTGAGGCCCTTTCAGCTATTTCAGCTACATGTATTTGTCACATTTGCCTGCTAATGTACATGTAATTGTACACCATTGGTAAAATTTGTGTAAACGCATCCATATATTATAATCAAATCAAGAGAGTATTTTATTTCATTAAAAAGGTGGTTAAAAAAAATGAGACAGATTCTAAGTTACAGTAACAGCTTCTGTTCTCTGACTAGTCCATTTGTACTTAAAGACTGCTAGTGCTGCTGTGGAGTAGCATGTTCGCTGTTGTCTATGTATGGGTAGGAGCCCACCTGTTGTTCCTCATATGCAGAGCAGAACAGCTCTTGATTTCCTACAAAATGTATTATTTATATTTATTTTGATATTTTTCTATCCCTCTTGCTCCCATTGGTATAATGCATGCACATTTTACCATCACACTTCCAGACAACTGATGAGCACATCCAAACAATACAATGTAAATAATACAATGTAACAAGCTACATGTACTATGCTGATATGGTTGATTGTTGATTATTAATTATTTATGTAAGCAGACTCCTAGAAAGTTTTTCCAAGATTACCAATGTTGTACTTTTATATTTTAAACAGAAAAATTCCATGGAAAAATGTGCCGATTGCTTTTACCTTCTGTTTCTCCTCTTGGCTGTCAGCTTCAAGTTCATATTCTTGATGGCCTTTAAAATAGATGAAAAATCGTAGGCCTTCCTAAAATAGCAAAAATTAAGGACTTGATATTTTACTGATCAAAGGACATGGAGTAAACAAAAATGATGCCAGCCTGATAACTATATAAAATACGAAGTGTGTAAATGTTCAAATTTATCCATTAATTAGTCTACCTACATGTACATGTACATGTATAGACCTTGTGCACATGACGTCATCACACCATGTGTGATTGTTTGGTGATCATCAAAATCAGACTGGTACATGTACATACATGTATGTGTGTCGCGCACCAGCTCATACAATTAGCAGGCACACAACGCGCAATGCAGCATTGAGCCAAACAGAGTGTATATATACAAAGTATGTAAGTGTCTTTTGTGTCAGGCAGACTCAAGTGTTACGTCTGTTTCATGACCACATACGGTACATTCGTAAACTTACTGATGATGAATTTGCTACTCAGTCATACATGTAGCTGTGTGCTCTTCTTATGAAAATGGCCATGTCGGTGATCTGTGACAGACTGTACATGTACATGTAGGTACACAAGGTCTACTGACTTCAAAACAGATTCAATTTCTGCTTGATTTATACAAATTGATCTTGTTGCCAAAGGCAAAAATTGCATTAAATTTTACATTAAAAAACAACAGTAAAACAAATGTGTACCATTTTACCATCAACATTTATAAAATGCCAATTAAGATTTAACTGCAAACATCAATGTGCACATACAAATTGTAAAACCACATCCAAGTTCAGCTTCAAGTCATGTCTGTCTGCTACATGTATTTGATCAGTATTTTGTCAGATCAGCACAACCTCCAATTCTATGCATGCAAAATGTTGGCTCTGCAGCTGAGCAGTAGTAAGATTTGGTGTTTCCCAAGATTGGACTGGGAGAGATTCCTATGAAACCCAAATTAAATGGCGTATTAACCTTTTTAACGATCAGCATGCAATATGCAACGATTAATTATTGATTATGTGGCATACCTCACTTTCATAATCCGTAACCTGGGCAAACGCAAAGATACGATTCAGGTTTCCTTTCTGAATATTACAGATCTGGCAAGATTGAAAGTCTATCTAGGAAAGACAAAATTAAAAGAAAATTTAAAAAAAAACATTAATCAAATGTACATGTTACATGTATCACAACCGAGCATGCATTGGGTATGCTAAGTATTAAGTAACAGCAATAGTAACTTAACTTTGTACTGAAGTGACGATCCTTCATATTTCACTTTCATAAAATCTGAGCAAGAGACCTTTAATATAGTAACAATCTGCCAACAAGAAACATCCATGCCTTCAACCAGACGATACAGACACTACCCAAAAAAAATATATATAATTTTCAGAAACCAAATAGAGAATATGCTGAGTTTGGCAGTTTGCATTAATGTAGGTTTAATTTGTTGAAATGAGGAAAAATTTAACATGAATTTGTTTTTATTTTATACAAAAAAGTACACTGAAAATTAAATTTACACACAAATTAAAACAGAAATAAGGTGGGTAAAGACCAAAGCAAATAATGGAAAAGGCAAAAATGTTTTAAATAGAGTCCAGAAAACAAGGCAGTACAGTATTTCCAATAAGCAGAAAATGACTGCCCTATTTGAGCTATACATGTAGGTCCTCTTATTTTATTTTGTTTGATTTTATCACTGGACAGTATACAAATATAACATGGTTTGAGAGTGGACAGTCGATATTAGCTCCCCGAGGTATTGGAAGTTGAGAAACTAGTTCCCTCGGCTTCGCCTCGGGAACTAGTTTCTCAACTTCCAATACCTCGGGGAGCTAATATCGACTGTCCACCCGAAATAAACCATGTTATATTTGTTTTACTATACCTCATACATATTCACAATATTCTCTAGTTCGGTGTCATTGAGCTCGGGAAAACGCGAATTGACATTTACGTGTGCCGCCATCCTTCCATATATAATGTAGCTGGGGCGATGTTCGCGGCGTGCGTACTACCGTCGCGACTGTTCCCGCCGCCAGCGAGAACAGAATCGCTGGACTGTTCCCGCGGGACTGTTCCCCTGTTCTCGCTTTTCTGCGCATGCGTATTTACCCCGTGCGTGAATACTCGCGGGCGCTTGGTAAATAGCCAAAATAGCATCTGGCACGTGATGGTGAATGGACCAGTGAGAATTCGGCTCTCGATCATGAATATGTATGAGGTATAGTAATAGAAAATAGCATTATCTGGATGGGAATAATGCAAATTATACATCATATGATAATATTAAAAGAAAAGTTTATACAGAAAAAAAAATTCACAGATTAATTACTTGCACAAATTAATTAGAGAAATCAAAAATACAAAAAAATGTATATCATTAAAATTCCACAAAACAGCAAGAGAAACCCAAAACAAGGGAATAAATTGTTACATGAGAAAAGGAAGGGACATACATAGATCTACAAGAGACAAGGAAGGGACATACAAGAGACACGGAAGGACATACATAAGAGACAAGGAAGGACAGAGACAAGGAAGGACATACAAGACAAGGAAGGGACATACAAAGAGACAAGGAAGGACAGAAGGACATACAAGAGACAAGGAAGGACATACATACATGTACAAGAGACAAGGAAGGGACATACAAGAGACAAGGAAGGACACAGAGACAAGGAAGGGACATGCATGTACAAGAGACAAGGAAGAGACACTGTATACAAGAGACAAGGAAGGGACATAAGAGACAAGGAAGGGACATACAAGAGACAAGGAAGGGACACATACACAAGAGACAAGGAAGGACATACAAGAGAAAAAGGAAGGAGACACATGCACAAGAGAAAAGGAAGGGACATACATACAAGAGACAAAGAAAGGGACATACATACAAAGAGATAAGGAAGGACATGCATGTACAAGAGACAAGGAAGGGACATACAAGAGACAAGGAAGGGTTGCCACATACAGACAAAGAAGGAAGGGACACACATACAATAGACAAGGACAGGTTGTACAAGAGAAAGGAAGGGACATACATGTACAAGAGGAAAGGAAGGGACATACAAGAGAAAAGGAAGGGAGATACAACAGACAAGGAAGGGACATACATGTATTAAGAGACAAGGAAGGGACATACATGTACAAGAGACAAGGAAGGGACATACAAGAGAAAAGGAAGGACATACATGTACAAAGAGAGAAAGGAAGGGGACATACAAAGAGACAAGGGACGGACATATTAAGAAGACAAGGAAGGGACATACAAAGAGACGGGACGATACTACAAGACACAAGGAAGAGAGAGACAGATGAAAGGGACATACATGTACAAAGAGACAAAGGAAGGGACATACAAAGAGACAAGGAAGGGACATACAAGAGACATGGCTGAGACTGAGCTGCCTTACAAGCAAGCCACTCATAACAGCTCTCCAGTTTTTATGTACTAAGTGATTTTGTAGCTACAAGTTTGTCTTAATTTTATACAGTGGTGGATTTCTTTATTACACCTGGAATCCTTTCACTGGACGTTTTATGTGAGTATTTGTACATTGTTTTCTTATAATAAGTGAAAAACTGTTGTTTTTTTTGTCTGTCTGTGCAAACATTTTTACTGTTGAGTGTATACACATTTTGGATCTTCATATTAATTTAGTGCAGTCAACTCTGATTTAGATTATAACTCGAAGGAGATTATAACCTGCAGCTTGACCACAAGCCTTTTGTTTGGATCAACAACACGTGATCAGACAATGGAGGTCTATCCTGTTTATTCTACTCCTGCTATTCCAGACCATTGTGTCTCAAACTGACTCATCAGTAGATGGCTTACAAGATGCAACCTTAGCAGAGATTGTTTTAACTAAAATGCCATACATCTTTAAATTCTTGAGACGTCCCTATATCCATACTATGATAATTCATCTGCCTACTCTTTCACCTGGAACTCTTAATTTCTGGTGACATAAACCCAAACCCTGGACCTGAAACACTGATCAACACACCCTACAACGCATACTCAGCTCGCATAAAATTTCCTACAGCCGCAATGAATCACTCTTAATTCTTCAAAATGCTCCATAGCCTACTTTGAGTGTAGCTTTATCTTATTCATCATGAGTCAATTGAACTGTCTTGGAATACTTACAATCAACCCCAAACATACCACGCCCGTTACATATACAGGTAAAAAGCTTGGGTAAAAAGCTGCTAGCCGTGGGAATGGACAGAGACTATACGTCACCCTGTACTCCAGCCTTAATTACCAACCCCCAGCAGTGAACTCCAACCACATCAACAAGCGTTTACATTGGCATAACTTCAACTCCAAAATGTTCAATGGCGATGGTCTAAACTTCAGCTCTGTGTCTTGAATACTCAATCCATATGTAACAAATCGTCGGATGAATTTGTTGACTTTGTACTCAAAACAATTTGGATCTTGTTGCCATAACCGAGACATGGTTTAAACCTGATGATGATTTGCTACCCCGTTGAGTGTACTCCTGCTACTCTCCATCATATCCCCCAGACCAATAAAGACCGGTGGAGGGTTTGCCACTACTTTTAGGTCCAGTTTATCTGTCAGCATGAAAAGTGTTAACACTGACTACCTAACATTTGAATCTCTGTACGTTGCGAGGTAACGCATTGCAACTCTAGTAATCTTGTTCATGTATTCGTATAATATTTATCAATTGAAAGGGATGTTGATGGTAAACATGTAAACTTCTCGATTTTTTCTGCAGGAATTTGAAAAATTAATTATCGATTATCCCTTACACCCATCCGACATTATTTTAACCCGATGATTTTAACATTCATATGGACATATTTCAACAATTATGCAAATCAGTTTAAAGATCTGCTCTGCTCATGGACTTATACAGCACATCACAGCACCCACTTCAGCCGGTATGGTCACTGTCTTGACCTCATGATAACGCTGTGAAAATATTTTCACCTCTCTTATCCACGAATATAACTATTCATCCTGGATTATCTGATCATTATGCAATCATGGTAAATTGGACCTTAAAAAACCTCCCTCACTACCATTTCTGTAACTTCACTAAGCCACTGGAAAAAGAAGTAAATATTAAAGATTTATGTCATGATGTTAAATCTCAACTGGAAAATGTAAACCTTTGAAGATGGTGAGCTGGATTCTTGTGTCCAGTCTATTTGAATCTACTCATCCGTAACATCTTGGATGATCATGCCTCATAAAAACTCGAATCTGTTGTAAACTACAATCTGAATCCTTGGTTCAATACCGATGATGCTATCCGTGCTGCAAGGAAAATCGTCCCGTCAACTTGAGCGAAGATGGGCGTGACAATGGAAACTGGAGTATGCGCCCGGCAAGAATACTCTGTAACCAACGTGGATATTGTGAAGAACATGCCAGATTAACCAGGCAAAAATAACTCACTACTCATCTCTTGTGAAAGAATATAGCTCTGGTGATCAAAGAAAAAACTCTTTAACATTGTTGAAAAAGCTGCTTTACATAAACCCAAAGCTCCAGTGCTTCCATCTACACACTCCGACCAGGACCTCGCATAAATGCTTTTTCAAAGCGTTTTTGTCACAAAAATTGAGAATATCCGTCATTCTTTTCCCATTCTACATCACAAACACCAACACGCAAGGATCCACAATGTAGACTGTCCATGTTTGAGCCTACCTAGTGTTACGGAGATCAAGAGAAATCATCATGAAATCGCCATCAAAATCAGTGTAGAACTTGATCCAGTGCCAACTTCGCTAATAAAACACAAATATTGATGTGTTTGCTAAGTATCATCACAATTATTGTAAAATAGATCTCTTTCCGGTTGTTTCCTAATAGCCAGAAGGTTGCTCATGTTAATCCACCTAAGGTAAAACCCAATTTGGACAAGGAAGTTTTCAAAAATTACTTAATTAGATAGCGAATTTAAAGTACCTATGGAAAAACAATCGAGCGGGGATTGTTTCATCACGTGATCTCTGACCATGTTAGATGCTATAATTACCTGTCGGACACATTTCAGTCCAGCCTACAAACCATTTTCCATGGAGCAGAAACTGCTCTTCGCGTCCAACAGCTTGACATTTTATCTGCCATGGATGAGGGAAAATCACTGCATTGAGTTTTGTTGAGCAGACTTAAGCGCCCGCTTTGACACGGTCGATCATAAAATCCTTCTCTCCCGCCTCTTCAATATCATCTTGGAATACATGACACAGCCCTGGATTGGTGTAAGGGTCCTACCTTTTAAATAGGCCTCAGCATGTTTGTATTGGTAACGCCTTTAATTCCAAGCCTCTGTTATTCTTGGGACTATTCTGTACCCCAAGGCTTTGTGCTCGCCCACAGTGGTTTAATGTTTATACCTTTCCAGTTAAGTGATATCATTTTGAAGTATAAATTTAAAATTACCATGTTTACGCTGGGATGACACGCATGACTTTACATTACTTTAAATCTTCTCAAGAACCCGCTGATTCCCTGCAAGATTAAAACACTGAGAGAAATGTATGTATCTAGAGATTTGAGAAGTTGGATGAGACAAAATTTCTGAAATTGAACGATGAAAAAAACAGAATTTGTTCTATTTGGATCACGTCAGCAATTGTCTAAAGTTTCTCTTCCATTTATTACAATTGGTGACTGCCAGATAACCCCCTCATTACATGCACGTAATTTGGGTGTTATATTTGACTCGACAATGACTTTAAACCACATATCTCCAACATTGACATCGTGACATCATCATTTCTGCATATCAGAAATATAAGCGAATTAGGAAATACCCTTGAATAAAAGTGCTGCTGAACAAATTATACATGCGTTTGTCACATCAAAGGCTCGATAACGCAGAATTCTCTCCTTTACGGTCTCCATGCGAGAATCAAATATCGTCTTCAGCACATACAAAAACACAGCAGCTCATGTTGTGACTTTGTCCAGAAAAGTCATGCCATATCACGCCAATCTTGAAAAAAACTAAAATTGCACTGGCTTCCTGTTTCACAGAGAATTGTTTTTTAAACTTATGCTAATTGTTCACAAATCTTTCAATAACATTGTTCAATTTATATTTCTGAACTGCTTAAAGTCTACACTCCATCACTTAATTTGCGCTCAGCAACATGTCACTCCTAAAAGAACCCAACTTCAAAAACCCGGAACTGGGGTGATAGGTCGTTTTCTGTCGCAACTCTTTCGAGGACTCTGGAATCATCTTTCCAACTAAACTCAAATCTTGTCATAGTATAACCAATTTGACGAAGTCGGATTATTAAAACTCATCTTATGTCCACAACTCTTCAAAAGATGATGTATATTTGTAATTGCATTGTGCGATGACATATTATCTAGGTACATAATTATTTTTTTTCCCTATGCTATCATTGTATATTGCTTCCATTCTAACTGTTTTTCGCCTATGCTTGAGCCTAAAAGCAGGTGGATGAATATGCACGCACGCTATAAATCTTTATTATTATTATTATTAAGAAAAGGGGACATACAAAGAGACAAGGAAGGGACATACAAGAGACAAGGAAGAAGGGACATGCAGAGAGACAAGGAAGTGACATACATGTACAAAGAGACAAGGAAGGACATACATACAAGAGACAAGAAAGGGACATGTTACATACAAGAGACAAGAGAGGGACATACAAGAGACAAAGGAAGGGACATACATACATGTACAAGAGACAATGATGGGACTATATACAAGAGACAAAGGAAGGGGCATACATACAATAGACAAGGAAGGGACATACAGCCTGACAATAGACAAGGAAGGGACATACAAGAGAAAAGGAAGGGACATACAAGAGAAAAGGAAGGAGGACATACAAGAGACAAGGAAGGGACATACATAAGAGAAAAGGAAGGGACATACAAGAAGAGACAAGGAAGTGGACCTTACAAGAGACAAGAAGGGACATACCGAGAGAGAAAAGGAAGGGACCCTTACAAGAGACAAGGAAGTGACATACATGTACAAGAGAAAAGGAAGGGACATGCACATAAGAGACAGAGACAAAAGAGGACATACATATAAGAGACAAGGGAAAGGACATACAAGAGACAAGGAAGGGACATAAGCATGTACAAAGAGACAAGGAAGGGACATACAAGAGACAAGGATGGAGACATACATACACATAGACAAGGAAGGATACATGTACACATGTAGAGAGAAAGAAGGAAGGAACATACAAGAGAGAAAGGAAGGGACATACTGGTACCAGCCACAAGTAATTCCATTTACCCCGTGGAGTATCCGTGACGTGGCGGTAAATTGGCGTGCCGGGTACGGGGCGCCACGCAGCCACGCGGGTAATTACCGTGGGCCCTTCGAGCGAAAGCTCGTGGCGTGTCGGGTAGTTTTGCGTGGCTTTGCGTGGGCAACTGCAACGATACACACACAGCGCAGTACACGGCACCGCTTACCGGGAATTGGAAGCCCACGACACCGCACATGAAGCTTCCACGACACGAACTGAACGTCATTCAAGAGCATAATGTAGATCGGGGCCGAACATCCATTTAATCTGGGTCATTTTAAATGAATGGAAATGGTTGCAACGTTGAGCTTCATAGCGGGGTACATGCAAAGGAAAGATTTGTTTTCATTTAAAATCTCCTGTTGAAACATGCTTGCTTATCTGCGAGTTTTATTAGCATGAGTCAATAATAATTGTAGTAATATGGCGTTTTGCGGCTAATGCCTCCTATTAATCACACTGGCTTAGAGTTTTAGGGATACGATCTGCTTTAACAATACATGTATTTATTAGAAAAACTACTGTCGGTTAATTTTCTTATGCCGGCATATGGTACTGTAAGTTGGGTTCTATGACAAATTGCATTTTAAACATTTTCTTTGTATTATTAAATAATTAAGGCCTGAAGGATTTGATTTCCACTTGATAATTTCTCCGCGTTTTCACAGTTGGAATGTAGATTTGTTTTGGTCCCGTTCCAATCCGTTGATTACCTCTACACGACAAGGTAAAATGTATATGTGCACACAAAACGTTACAGTTGGGTCATTGTCACGGTTGCATCATTATGGGAGTTCAATAACATTCCACGAAGTTGTTTACCTGTAGCATGTTCCTCCTCCCATTTCTGTTAGACCGGTTTATTATTTTTGTCAAATTAAATAACATTGATATAACAATGTTTTGTTTGATGGCACGGTTGGTCTTTTTGCTTAATAAATATCGCTCGATTTAACGTTTTAAACGTTTTAGGGAATGTTTGCGGCTGCACGTTATTATCATAAAGTTGATCCATCAGTCGAAAAACGTTCATGTAGTGCTGCAATGCAAACTTAATTTACGGAGCCAAGATTTATATTTGTGGATAATGTAATCTTCTAGTTTCTGGCGAGAAAGCTGTGGGATTGAGGAATACAGATACCGCACGTTTGCCGTGGGTGGGGACAGAGATTATATAGTCGGAAGATCACAGTGCACATTTCTTGAGGCTTTCAAAAGATGCTGCTGTCACTCGGGCACCGGCACGCACAGTGGAGATCAGAACTTATTTAAGTGATAAAGAGTGACGTTAGTTGGTAGATACGCCAGCGCTACTGCACACTGGTTCCGTCTGTATCATACCGCATCATAACTATCAAATTGAAACCATTTAACGCATGGGCCACAGGGCCAGGCCTGAGGGACAGTCTAGTCATTTTTGTTCAGAAATTGGAGTCCCCACGGTCTACCTCGTGCTTCCTCCTAGACCCTCGTGGAAAAGCTAATGTGTTACTTTTGTACTTCAGATACGAAAACTTAGTACCTCTCTATACTATAATGCCTATATCATGGATGGAGTTACATGGTAATTCTTACCGATGAATAAATTCGGATAGCCTATACCAGAGTTGTTGACTCGAGTCGGTGACTCGGACTCGAGTCCGACCTCGAGTCGCCAATTTTGTGACTTGCGATTTGACTTGACTTGGACAAAATGACTTGGGACTTGACTTGACTTGGACAAAATGACTTGTGACTTGACTTGACTTGAGTAAATTTGACTTGACGACGTGCAAGTCATCATGTATTTTAGGTTGTTTTATTACATGTATTTTTCTGGTCAATCCGGCCACGGCAGCCGAATACTTTTTGTGACGGGGAAAATGCTGTCATGCGAATTTTATATCTGTACGTACATAATAATAGTGTATACTGTACATGTATGTGCCTTGTCCTGTAAAGTGTACGCTACATGTTCAGTCTTCAACACAATCCGCCGTAGTGGAAGAAGTGGGCTATTACTGGTAAAGGCATTGCATTAATATTCAAAATAATTTATACAAACGGCCGGAACGAGGTTATAGCGACATTGTTAATTGTATTAAGAATTTGTAAAGTGTTGAACAAATTATCGCAAATTTTTCGTAAAACAAAACCGAATAGCTATTTTGACTCAAATTATGTTTATTATGTGTGTAATCATTAAAGGGTACATGTGTTTTTAAATAATGTTTACTCCGTAAAAGGGAATTTTAAAATATTTACGAACGTAATTTTTAAATTCTCCTTACATCACCTATGCAAGCGTTGTCAGAGTTGTCAACACAGAATCAGTAAGGATTTCATGCACAACGTTGTAATACACTGGATCCGGAGTCCGTGATTTTAACAAATGTATTGTTTGTGACAATTAACAGCGACAGAATAACTAAGAAGCAGCAATTACTAGTTTTTGGGGCGTATACAAAATTTATCTTCTTCCAAATTACCAAATTCCGAGGCCCATATAAGAGTGTAATTACCATCCGTCGGTTTCCTCCTGGGAGAAAAATGAATTGTCCCGATGTAACAGCTTCAACCGTCTGCAAATTTCCGTACAAATATTGAAATGAACCACTCTAAATACATGTTACCTACGCTAGATTGATAGTTTTCAGATTAAACAAAATTAAAACCTCAATCGCTTCTTTCTATACTTTCCACACAACCCCCATAATTTCTGGACCGAATTGATGAAAAACTACCTGGTTCCCTGTTTTGTAAATAACATTGAATTCAGATGCGGACACCAACAAAAACAATGACGCACTAGGCCTACACAATTTGTGAAGCGTTAACGTCATACTTGGATTTGTTTGTGAGTTTCTGGTCTTCAATAGTCATTTATTTACCTCCCATCATGTTATCACTTGTTTTTCATTTATTTTATTCAATCAGCAACTTATATTAATGAAGTAAAATACGTCTAAACATCTTCAATAAAGTGTCAATCTTTAGGCCTACAGTGTACATTTGAGCCTATACGTTTCACCATACATTTCTTCACATGTACTGCACGATACACGGTACACGTGTGCGTTTGTATAGTTTCTAAAATATTGCCTGATGATTACAGCGAGGTTTCGCGTACATTCGAGATAAATGTGTTAATTATGTATATCCTATAAACAACAAATGACAAACACTGGATTTATTCTCACTGCCAAGACAGGGAACATGACAAACAGAACATTATTATAGGCAAAAAAAAAAAAAAAGTCTCGGTTTTGGTGATCTCCGTGCGCGTAGCCTCAGCTAGACCCGCACGTCGGCATTTTATTTATTATTTTTTTGCTATGAAACGATGTCCAATCGCAGCCACACTTTTTCACATAGGGGCATAAACGTTTGGCTGATTGTGTGAGTCCTCTTAGCCACCATACTTTGTATAATGGGAAATTTGGTCCCCGCTACACAGCTACGTGTAAAAAAATTAAACAAAACAAAATCGCGTCACCGCACCAATTTTGAAACTGGAGACTTTTAGCCTTATTCGGGACGATAAATGACTTGTGACTTGACTTGACTTGAGAAATTTGACTTGTGACTTGACTTGACTTGGGAAAATTTGACTTGTGACTGACTTGACTTGAGAAAAATTTGACTGAGACTTGACTTGACTTGAGAACATTTGACTTGTGACTTGACTTGACTTGAGAAAAAATGACTTGGTTACAACACTGGCCTATACTTCCGGCTTTCCTACTGAATGCAGCACACGCTTTTCTTACGAACGGTATTTAACTATCGAAATCCTGGGGACGAGGTTAGGTTGTCCCCCCTATGCATGCAATATCATGCAACACACTGATCACTATAATAATACTCAGTATAATAGATTCAGTGGAACAAGATCGAGGTTACTCAGTACATACAGGTTTTAGTCTTGCGCAAAGACGTTAATTGTTACAGATTTTGGAAACCGCAAAAGACTACTACGGGGACTATATATAATGTCATTCATGGAGTGTCGTGGCCGAGCGGTCTAGCGCACCGAACTCAAGTTCTGGTGTTGCCAGCAGCAGGGTGTGGGTTCGAGCCCCTGTCGTGACACTTGTGTCCTTGAGCAAGGTACTTAACCATAATTGCTTCGTCCTTCGGATGGGACGTAAAGCCGTAGGTCCCGTGTGTTGTATAATGCACGTAAAGTGGATTGTCGTGCGGTCTAGCGCACTGAACTCAAGTTCTGGTGTTGCCAGCAGCAGAGTGTGGTTCGAGCCCGGCCGTGACACCTGTGTCCTTTGAGCAAGACATTCTAACCATAATTGCTTCTTCCACCCAGGGGTTAAATGGGTACCTGAAGGCAGAGATGGTTTGCTCTATATGCGCTAGAAATGGCAGCAATTGAGCTGTATACTCCCAGGAGCTGAGATGGTTTCAGGAATGATTTATGAGCCTTATGAGCCTTATGAGCAGGGATAATAATATAATGCGCCTTGAGCGCCACTTAGTTGGTGGATACGTGCGCTATATAAATCCATACATTATTATTCACTTAATAGTCGCGCGCAGAGATCCCATTCTACGCCTTGGCACAAGACTCACTAAGGAGGTCAACGATCGGCTGTGCGTACGGACATGTACTTGCATATTGGACATGTTGTACCATGGTTGTACGCGTCAAGTGTGACCTGCTATGATTGACCACAGAGTTCATGCAGTCTCATCCGACCTCACGTCACAAAGATGTTTCACAATGTTTGCGCAAACATGTTTGTCTTCCTGGCATTACATGCGGTAAGAACTGAAGTTTACAGCAGGTTTTTGTATTGATAATTAAATTAGATTGTCATGATACGGATAGATATGGAGACACTTTTGTAAGCTTGACATCCAGTTGAATTTTAATAAATGGCCTAGTCCAGTTGTCAAAACAATATTGGCTTATTAGCTTCAACCTGCTGTCAGTGTAAAACCTTAATGATGCTTGATGTTTCACCCGGAGATTTGTCACAATTGTTTTGTCTATTGATGGGCATTTTGAGGATTTTTATTTTTATTATTTTTGTTTTACAATCTCAATTACATAGGTCTACATGTAAAAAGGCTTTCCATATCTTGATTTTCAGGACTAAGGTAGGTTGGGGGAAAATTGAAGCCAACCGGATTACCACTATTGTGTACAGTGTAGGCCTACTTTTAAAATGTTTCAACCATTTAATTTTATTGTATTAATTTTATATCCCAAAATATGTAACTATTTATTTTTATTTTTTTATAAAAATTTTTATTGGGGATTCAGTGGATGTCACTGAAATAACGCGTACTGTAAATTAATTTTGTTTTACATGTACACTAATTTTATTTTAAATTACAACAGCCAGGTTCCAAAAGGCTTGACAGGAAAGTCACTAGAATTATATGTACAGGAGCAGTATTTAAAATAAAATTATAAAAATGCCTAAAATAGAATATTCATATTGTTATTTTTTGAATAATGTTCATTCATTCATTTCATTTATTACAGTTTTATTTGTGTAATCAGAATAAAAACATTCCATTTAAAATCAAATCAAATAATGTTTATATTTAGAACAAAGAGAAACAACACCAGAGTCTGTCATAAATTAAGAATAATATTAAATAATAATCTCCCTAATTTGGGGTTGGGTTTGCTCTCTTTACACCAAACATTTTATCAATACATAGACTTTAAGTGTTGGGCAAAAATTAAAGTATTGAACACAAAATAAATAAGGTCATTAGGCCGAGCAAAAAAGTTAATCATCTTTCCAACTACTCATATGTCCATAGACCAAATAAACTATTCTCAAACATTTACCTACATTTAGAAGAAAAAAAACATAAATCTCAACACAAAATGTAAACCGAAATTGTCAATGAAACTAAACTACACCTGATCAAGACCAAATATCTTTAGTCAAAGAAAGGCAATAACATTTATCATTGAAACTCTATGTGGTTAATTCCATGGTTACGTTACAGTTTTTAGGTATTGGTCCCACTTTTTATGTCATAATGTCCTAATTAATTTATTTCACAGAAGTTTAATTATATCCATACTTTACTCAGCAAAAAAAAAAAAAAATCAGAAATTTGATATGTTATGTAAGACAAAATGCTAGTTACCATATTATATTTTTCATATACTGCTCAAAATAAAATAGAACTCAAAAGTACTTGGTCCATTTTGTCCATGTGAGACAAAAGCAGTTTTGGTGGAAGTAAAGTACTAAAGGTTTCTCTGCAACATTATAAACACTTTTCACGTGTTGTGCATGTCTAATGACGGGTTTAAACTGGCAGATCATGTGATAAGGCATGAAAATGCAGATAACAGGCTTGATGGGAGATGTTTTCATTCTAATGGATGACAACGCCCGTCCTCATAGAGCAAGAATCATAACAGCTCTCCTTACAGGTAACTATATTCAGCGCCTGAATGGCCTGCCATTTCACCATACCTTAACCCTATTGAGAACATTTGGGCAATTCTCAGTTACAGAGTCAGAAGTCACAACCTCCTGTAAGGAACGCTACAATCTGACAGCAGCTCTACAGGATGAGTGGAACAACCTCACCAAGCTGTGATCCGGAACACCGACTGTTAATTCATGAGGAGGCGCTAGCAGAATGTGTGCGAGTCCGGTGCTGCAACATCCTACTGAAGTCAATTGTGAGTCACCCATGAAGAAATAAAGCTGATTAGCCAAGTTTGATATTGAGTACTGTACATCAACCTGTTATCTGCATTTTCATGCCTTATCACATGATCTGCCAGTTTAAACCGTCATTAGACATGCACAACACGTGAAAAGTGTTTATAATGTTGCAGAGTAACCTTAGTACTTTACTTCCACCAAAACTGCTTTTGTGTCCTCACAGGACAAATGGACCAAGAAATACTTTTGAGTCCTATTTTATTTTGAGCAGTGTACATAAATTAATGTTATTTTTCTCATAAAATGCAGGTATATAAATGTTTAAATTTCTTCTTTTGTGCTGAGTAAGATCTAGGTATAATGTAACTACTGTTTAAAAACCTGACAAGTGAAATACATGTATAAAACCTTAAAATGTAATGGCCCATAAAGTATGAACAAATGTAATGGGAATTTCCACGTTGTACACACATTTGTCATTTTATTGTCATTTCATTCATCAGTGTTTTTTTAACAGCAGTTGCATTATAGTTGCAGATTTTGACTGTTACAAGATTATTTAATTAGGAAATAATGTACAAACTGTTGAATTGTTAAACTATTCGTATGAGAACTATTTACAGAGGATGGATGTTTAAATATGATGATTAACCTGTGATAATGCAGGCTGAGCTAAATTTAATCTGTCTTTACTTCTCCTCAGCTGCCGCATCCTTCATCAATTGCTGCAATGCAGTCTTTCGCCAAAATTTTTCAAGTTTGCCGGAGATACGGGCTAAAAGAGTGTAGGTTTTTTAAAATAAAATTTAAACGATTCGCATCCAGTTTTGTTTTTCCCTTTACGCCCCTACAATTTGATTGTACCATCTCATCCTCTGTATATAGCTCTCGCACCAACAACAATGCAAAATTGGGAATAGACGAACTGGACTTGTTTACTTCTAACACTTTGGTCGGTGAAAGTAGGGAGTCCACCTGTTCCAACAATGAAACATCCGAACTAACGTTTAGGGGTGGGCTTGATGCACGAGGGGCAGTTGATGGTCTAGGGTTAGGGTTGTTTATGATTACTTATTTGTGTGACATTTGTTGCAAGAAGTCTAATATTTGGTCAACCTTATGATTCGTGCTAATAACAATGTCCTTTAAATCAGCACATACACAAGTCTTCACTGCAGGTCTTGGCTGCTTGTCTGGGGTGATATTCTATAAATTTAGGGTAGAAAAGAAACATTTTATATTTTCAGTTAATATAAACATTTAACATTTTGCAAGGGTTACAGAAGGGTTTTTGATACTCACATTTTGCCATGTTAAGTCCTCCATATCAACATCCCCCATATCAACATCCCCGGATATCCCTGATATCGGGGACCATTGGTTATCTACATGTATCATATCATCAACAGCATCAGTATAACCCTCGCGACCTTCAAAAAGCACTCTGGCCAGGAGTGCATTTGGACGTTGAGGGGTGGCTTTGTCAAGTTGATGTGGGAGAAGTGTCATTTTCAGTTGAAGGCTGGATTGGTCCGGTCGAAGTGGTGGAGCTGTCATTCTGTGGTGAGGGATTGTTTGGGATGGTTGGGATGGTGCAAACGTCATTCTGTGGTGAGGGATGGTTTCTTCATGTTGGTGTGGTGGAAGTGTCGTTCTGTGTTGAGGGATGAATTGGTCAGGTTGGGGTGGTAATTTGTTGTGAGGGATGGATTGGTCAGATCGAGGTGGTGGAAGGATATTTTGTTGTCGAGGGACGGATTGGTCCAGCTGGGGTGGGGGAAGTGTAATTTCGCTGACAGGGATGGATTGGTCAGAACGGCGGTGGAAGGTATTTTGTTGGCGAGGATGGATTGGTTCTGGCTAGTGGTGGAAGTGTCATTTCGCTGTCAGGGATGGATTGGTCAGATCGAGGTGGTGGAAGGATATTTTGTTGTCGAGGGATGGATTGGTCCGCTGGGGTGGTGGAAGTGCGGTTTCGTTGTCAGGGATGGAATGGTCAGATCGAGGTGGTGGAAAGATAGTTTGTTGTCGAGGGATGGATTGGTCCGGCTGGGGTGGTGGAAGTGTCATTTGCTCGCTGTCAGGGATGGATTGGTCACATCGAGGTGGTAGAAAGATTTGTTGCTGAGGGATGGAGTGTCGTGGCCGAGCGGTCTAGCGCACCGAACTCAAGTTCTGGTGTTGCCAGCAGCAGGGTGTGGGTTCGAGCCCCGGTCGTGACACTTGTATCCTGAGCAAGGTACTTAACCATAATTGCTTCGCCTCCGGATGGGACGAAAGCCGTCGAGGTCCCGTGGTGTTGTATAATGCACGAAGTGGATTGTCGTGGGCAGTGGTCTAAGCGCACGAACTCAAGTTCTGGTGTTGCCAGCAGCAGAGTGTGGGTCTGAGCCCGGCCGTGACACCTGTGTCCTTGAGCAAGACACTTAACCATAATTGCTTTCTCCACCCAGGGGTTAAATGGGTACCTGTGAAGGCAGAGATGGTTTGCTCTCTATGCGCTAGAAATGGCAGCAATTGAGCTGTATACTCCCAGGAGCTGAGATGGTTTCAGGAATGATTTATGAGCCTTATGAGCAGGGATAATAATATAATGCGCCTTTGAGCCAGCCACTTAGTTGGTGGATACGCGCTATATAAATTCTATACATTATTATTATTATTATTATTATGGATTGGCCTGGCTGGGGTGTCATTTCGCTGTCAGTTTCATGTGTCTGTTGATGGTGAGTGATGACCTTGTCCAGTGGGGGTGGTGGACTTGCTCTATGTATCACCTTTGCATGCTAGAAATAGAAGTAATCATTAAAACAATTTTTTAAAGCAGTAAAAAATTTGGATTTTAGTTAGGATAATAAAATGAAATATAGTTAAGAGAGCATGATCAAGAGACAAAGGACAATGTTATAAAAAGGGATATATAGTTGCTAGCCAACAGAATGAACACAATAATGACATAATATTTAGATTTACTATAAACTCACGATTTGCAGCACTTGACAATAAACGGAGAGGTGGTTTTACACAGTGGTGACACTGTTAAAGGGTTGTTGCACATGTGTGCTAATTGAATATAACTGTTTGTGATAATTGGGCAAGGCCGGATTAAAAGATTACCACAACACATCTTATTATTAGTCTATCAAGTAATCAATAAAGAATTAGTTGGTTAAAATCCAAACGTTAAATGTAATCATGGTAGATAGTAAATCTTGCGTTTTGGTAAATGTATGGCTGCCACCATGTGGCCTAATAAATAGAGCTTTCACTCTCTTTCACTTTGGTTTTTGCAGTTCTGCCTGATTTGCTGTCTGTTATCTTTGTTCTTCAGTGCAGTTTTACTGTTTCCTGTAGTTTCATTGAGAGAAATTTGGGGTAACAAATACTTTCTTCATAAAAACTGAAAATTCAAAATTACAGTGTTTCAAAATTTCACCTGACAAAATAGTAAATGTACACAAAATGTTTGTATGACGATACTCTTGGTACAATGTTTTTAGCACAACGAAATGTTGTTACAATGTCTTTAGACAACCCGAAATGTATAGTATGGATTAAAGCATGTTGGATCAAAATTCTAAAAACGTACTGTTGGGATGGGCTATGTTTTTTTACACATTATCCACTGTCATTCAAAATTTAAAAAATAAATACATTTAAATGTGAAAATATACCTTTTTCATGGCCTTATTCTCTCCTGTCACTTTACATCCTGCTACTTTCTTCTTATCCCATTTTTTACTGGTATTCTGTAATTCAACATGACTAAAAATGTTTTAATTCTGTTTTCAATTCTTAATAGGTCATCTCTTTCGAGCAGTTATGCTATTAGAATAATTGTTGGTTTAAATTGACTTAACATCTTTTAAATAGCAAGCTTACATGTGCATGCTTACTTGTGTTTCCATCACCATTGAGGCTTACTACACATGTACTAAACTGTTTTTTCTTTTCATACAGAGATGTGTTGGTGATAAAGTATTGGGGAAAAAAAACACACACACAAGGACCACAAGAAAACATGTTTTTAGTAATGAAACCAACCGCCTGAGATCGCTTATGCTTAGCTCCAACATCAGTCGACTTCGAGGCTGCAGGCTCAGACTGTGTAGTGATGGTGTTCTGAATTTAACAAAACAAACTCTGTTATTATCTATTTCAAACATTTGAATTTATAAATTGAGGTTAATTATTAAACTTTGGAGCATTTGTGCTAAGATTTAGATTATTTTTTACTGTTCATCTTTAATTAAAATCTGACATAGCGTTTGGTCTGTATAAAAAAACCACTGAAACGAAATAGTTAAAAAAAAAAATATATTTATATTATATATATATATATATATATATATATATATATATATATATATATATATATAGGAAGCATATACAGTATATTTACATTACGTGACGACTGAGCATGTTGTGATTTCATTTTTGACCTCTGTATCTGCAAGAGCTCGGAGTGATCATCTAATAAAAGGGGTGAACATTAAAATAATGTTCAAGAAACAAGTAAACTAGTGTTAACGCAAATTGTACCCTTGGTACATGTAGCTCATACTGATGATGAATTGATTTACTCATGGGAATGGGGAACAATCGATTAGAAAGAAACTGACCTCGTGGTCTGTAAAAGCCACAGAGTAGTTTTCCTCACTGTCCAAACTTGTTAGTATTTATTTTCAAATCTTGTGACGGGAGGTTCTTGTTTGATGTTCATATCAAAATAGGCCTAACTTGCATGAATAATTAATTTTAAAAGGCGATTCTGTTCCCAAACGATTGTCAATTTATAATCTGTAAATACAGACACGGGAAACTTATACAATTTAGCAATCTTTCCCATTGTTTTATAAAGACTCAATTTTTTTACACCAACTGGGACCCTATAATAAATTTGTTCATAATCTGGGTTGGATCAATCTAAGACACAATAAACCCTGGAAATTAACTTAAGATAACGCACTATTTAAGTGGCATGCTGTAATTAGTTTAATACGATATAAGTTAGTTAAGTTAGGCAAAAAGCCCAGGTTTCTGGTCCAATTGTAGGTGTATGAACGCTTTCCCGATTTAGGGGCCTCTTTTTGGTCCTCACAAGTATAAGGCCTACAACGTATCACGATTTCAGAAAAGTCACCGCACCAATTTTGAAGCCGACCGATGACCAGAAACTGGATATTTTTTGGCCAAGAAATATATACATGTTATTATAGGCTAGTAATAATATTTTTCACTCACCAGATAAGTGCAGAATTTCACACTGAACGCAACGCTTGTCCCAGCAAACATTAACGACGATGCCAGTTTTCAATTTTGCTGGGTGAATGCCGTACATACTTCGTTGGTACAATTGCTGTTGATTCTTCATCTTGAAACCACACTAGCGCTTCTCTGTGTACTTTTTGCTGGCTAAACCGACATCTTGGAACGGGCGCTAAGAGTGAATGTGAACATCGAATTCCAGTTGTTTTATAGAGGCATATCGCACACACAATCAAAAGCTTCTAAAAGTTTGACCAATCCAGCCAGATGTTCTTACCCATCAGACCTACATTTTTATGACCGATGCAGTTGTCTTAGTTGAGGCGCCATTATCCCAACCATAATCATCATATACACAGGAGAAACTTTTTCTATAATGGTTTGACCAATCCGACCCTTCGTTCTTGCGGCCATGCCAATGTAATAAAAATGGACTAGGGGATGTCAGTCTTGGAGACGGGAATATGGACTCCACTGACCCCACATGTGGTCAGTGGCCCCTTAAAATTGTACCAGATGTCAGCATACATTACTTCTATCTGGGGAAGATAATGTGATCTTTTTCAAAAGTACTAAAAATTCAATACAAATAAAGAACACAAGTTCTATGAAAAGGAACATAAACCCAAATAAAGAGAACATTCATTTTTCAATAATTAATATAAACAAAATGAAGCGCCAGATACATGTACATGTAGATCAAAAAGCACCTTGAACTAATATTCAAAAAAAAATTATGCAGAGATTAAAATAAATTTAAAGTCATGGCAAAAACCTCAATGGCTTCTCCAGGGAGACTGAAATGTAGTAATAGTGATGTTTAACAAGACTGAGTTTAAAGCGGACTTTACGTTATCATAATCTAGCTTTCCCTCATCGGGAAAACTGTCCCATAAGGTAAACACTACTCCGCTTAATTTAGCAGGCAGGGGTGTAGCAAGGTGGAGCCTCATTCGTGTTGGGATTAGTATTAACGGTTACCTTGAGCCGGAAAATCTGTGGAACCGCCCAGGAAATTGGTTAGTGGAGCTAGTGGGTGACATGCATGCTAAGGTTCAATTCACAAAAATAATTAGGAACTTACAAAGAAAAGAAAATAAAATATACAAAAAACTGGAACATGTGATATTGTGAAGTGAAGAAAACTTGCAGAAACTGGAAGATGACACAGACAATGTCAGCTGCCAAACGTGGTATTAAGCAAAGAATCAGTACAGAAGGGCAGTCAGATGGCTTATGGCAGTCAAAAACCCCTGCCACCAAAATGTACCACTTTGTTTTGTGTTGTGTATAATGAGCTGGCCGTTGTAGAAGAACACAAAGTTGTAGAACACAGATAATGAGACGGGCTGAGACGATGGAACTTTTCGCGTATATCACATTATTTTTTGGGAAATCTGTGGCTTTAACAAAGATAATTCCTATAGACTCATTACTGACTGTAGGGTCACAAATTTATTGGACTAGCAGTACAGTAGAGAGAGTACAATGCAGGTGTTAGCTAGAAATGTGATTTCTAATCTGTAACTACACTAAAAAAATCCTGTAAAATTACAAGATTTTTTTTCGTAACATTACAGCTTCACAATATAAATTTACAGTTAAATATTTTTAAAAAATACGTAAATAAACGGCGTATTGTTTATCAATAATAAGTATGGAGTTTATTTACATACAAAACTTCGTCAAACCAGAAATACGGTGTCAAGCTGTAATTTTAAGGAAACAAATCCTGTAATTTTACAGTTTTTTTTTTACAGTGTAGCCTATAATTATATAGGCCTTATCTAGATGAGACTGGTCACAGCAGTTGGGGTATTGTGTGTTTACATTATAATTAAGGAGAGATCGGAGAGATCGAAAAGGTAATAAAAATGGACGAGGGATGTCAGTCTTGGAGACAGGGAAATATGGCTTTAGTGTAAATTGTACCAGATGTCCGCTTTCATACGGTTTAAATTTTATATACGGTATACAGTGCTACTGTATGTGCTTACACTCAACAAAAATGGATCTGGATCTTTATAATATAGTATTAAAACAAAGGCCAACACATAAGATATTGACAATACGCATATCCCGCATCAACAATTAAGAAAACCATGGAGAAAACCTTCCTTCAGAGTTTGCACCTGAACTATACTCTAATTTATAGTGCGGTTAATCCAAATGGCATTGTTGTCAATCATGTTCTGGTCGTGAGTTCCAGGATGATGGACTTCAATCATTGCTGTGGTTTGAGGTACATGTATGTACATTAGTGCGACTTTACTAAAGGGTTGACTGTGGTCCACTACTAATAAACGTTTTGTAAGCCTTGGAAGCTGTTTCAGAATGAATGATTATGGCGAAGTCCAAAACCAATTAGTACACGTATACATGCACAATTTATATGTGCTATATTATGTTTAGCACCTTTTCAAATTTTTCCGTCAAATCACTTAGATGTTATTACAAAGAAGGCTGGTACATAATGCATTTCCTTTAACGGTTCATTAACAATGTAAACAACTACATGTACACGAAAATTTCACGGACGATCTACAATGTACATGATGAATATTATTACAACTGAATATTTTGGCCAACATTTATGTTAGCCCCTTGTATGGCATGATTTTAAATCCCCAATCAAGTTAAATTTGTTGTAATTTAACGTTTTAATTTTTTCTCCAAAATAAATGCAATTCAGACAAAATTTTCTCCGGATGATTGATACTATCCAAGCGCATCGGCCACGAGGCGTGCCACTGGTCGGTCGCTTCCTTTGGGCCCATTTTTCCTTTTGTAATAAAAACTGGAAACAAACATCGCTAAATATTTGACCCGTTTTATCTTAAACAGTAGAGAAGTTGTACTCTAACCTCAATCAAAAATTAGAGTTAGGATGTGTAAATACATGTATTATAACTTAAATTATCAATATTGGGGTCAGTTGGGAGAATAAATCCCTGTGTCCTATGCCTCCAAATTGTCACAATTAACCTGATTGCCGCCACTGGTATTTTACCCATTAAATTAATTATATCGAACAATGAAATAAAATTTACAACACAAATTGTGAAAGTATCTGGTCTGGATCTTTAAAGCAAAGGCCAGTGATTGACATCACACCCCTGGCCAATAGCCAAGAGGCGACATAATTATAGTCGCCTTCCCTTGGAGCGCTTTTTGCTTCATTTTTGTAAAATAAAAATTTAAACATGTTGGCACAAAACGAAATATACTGAGACGCAATAGAAACTTACCACTTTTTCGACCTTAAATTATCAGTAATCACAATGCACAAATGTAATACATGTATGTGCACTTATTTTGGCAACGTGACCCTCTGACGTTTCGCGATAAAGTGGATACAGATGGGATCGAGTACAGTGGACAAAACGTGGACATTTCCTCAATAAAATGTCAAAATTTCTAATCCAAATTGTTGTGTTGTCTTATTTCGAATCATTTCAATTTTATGCTATTCCAAAACAAGTGGTAAGTTTCTATTATGCCTCAGTATACTTGACCCTAATTTTCTCTTTAACGGTAGGGGTAGTTTTACTGTGACCTCGATCAAATTTAGGGTTTGGACGTGTACACAAAAGAAATCACGTAAGCTTTTCAAATTCACCTACCTAGATTCTATCACTAGCGCTTTTAATCTGTGTGTATTTCTTTTTCTAAATCCGTGTATATTTTCCGGATGCTTCTTTGAAGCCACCCCTTGACAAATTTCTAACTACACGCCTGATTGTCCAAACAGTACTTTAATTAAACGAAAGCAGTTTTAAATAAATATTATTTACATGTATGTTGTAAATTCCATTAAGATGATGCCTTTCACGGATAAGCTGTTTGAATCATCACGTAACCTCTGATCACACGCCCCATTGTTTCAAAATAATAAATAAATAAGTAAAATTTGATCAGCTAACTAAGGCCAACAAAAGTCTCTGGTTTCTGGTCAACTTAAAAATCGGTGCGCTAACTTGCGTTTTTTACTTTTTTTTCCCGACTAGGGAAATATGTACTACGTACACGGCGACCAAATTTTCCATATAGAAAGTGTGGTGAATAAGAGAGGCCTCACAAATTGGGCAAACGTTCATACCCCTATGATGTGAAAAGTGGTTTATAACACAACACGTCAATAATTTGCGATGAACGGCTTGAGGGTGTTCTGCAGAATATCATCCCGGTAGAATTCGCCATTCATGATGCCCTCAAATATAAGCATTCGTGAAGCACCGCGCTTTGAAATGCCAGCCCAAACGTGCACTTTGGTGGGATGCTTGGCCCTCGATTTCAGTTTGCGAGGACAACCTCGCTTTCTAAACGTAATCCTACTGTGGGAGTCTAATTGGATACTGCACTCATCCGAAAAGATCACATTGTCGAAAGTGTCCTGATTTGCGAGGGCTTCTCGGCAAAATTCAAGGCGCTTTTGACGATTTGGGATTCGGATGAGTTGGCAGTATTTTGCACCTGTGCAAACCCACTGTAGCTTTCGACGAATTTGTCTTATTGCTGAAATCGAAACGTTAAGATTAGCGGCTTCACGAAGGCAGCGTTGTAAGTCAGTTGAAGTTAACTCATCGTCATTTTCCAATAGGTTGTCAATAAATCGAAGATGTTCGGCCAAAAATCTTAATGGGCGACCTGGTCTATTTCTGTCAACGAAACTTCCAGTTTCTGCGTAGCGCTCCAGAAACCGACGGATTGTTCTTGATTCGGTTGTAATATTGTCTGCTTGAAGTTGTCTCTGAATTTCGAGCGGAGTTTCGCCCCTCTGGTTTAACAAAGCTATACGATGTTTTGCATACAAGGAGAGTCGGCGGCCCATCTTACAAGGAGAGCGTATATTGTGAAGTGATCGTCTTATACAAACAACATGCGCAGTGTAAGCCAAATTGGAGCATGACTCGTACAAGCACATTCACTTGTGTGACTACCTCACAAGGACGGTCAGTGACACAGATACACAAAATAACAATTCAATGAACATGGGGTTCTACGAATTGATGGGCGTAAGATCAACTCGTGCATTCGTTGGCAGACGGTAAAAGTCATGTGTAATTTGTTTTAAATCTATTTTTGCCATGCAGCCATAGCAACAACCGTTGTATGTAACCAAAGTGCACATGTGAACAGACTAGAAATAAATCCATTTAATACACAAAATGTGCATATTCTTCAATCCATATATTTATTATGAATATTTAATGGTCCGTGGCTGAGGCAGTAAAACTAAACGAAACTAAAATAAGCGATATGTATACAATGACGATATGTATACAATGGCGACGCTCTACAAATTGTGTTGTTTTAAATTGTGTTTAAACTATATTGAAAATGAAAACTTGAATTTGGTCAATTAATGAAGGCCTGAATGCAGACCAAAACCTGTAAAGATTACACCGTCATTCCTGTCGTAAATTTATACATACACGTAAACAGATAACGTCCGCCCAAATAAAGAGTGTAGTCATACCCCCTTTAATAAACAAATCGTTATGTATCGAATCAGTGATCCTCCGCTGGGCAATGGTTGTGAAAACTAACGTTGCTTAGCTGCCTTGGTTTCTCGTGGCCACGCAGATCCCCGACCACGGCCCGCCAAGTTTTCCGTGGCACCCTGTACCCCGCTGGTTTTTTCCGGCTACCCGCCACGCACTCGATGGCGCACGCGTGTTACCCGCGAGTGTTTGGAATTACTTGTGGCTGGTACTGTACAAGAGAAAAGGAAGGGACATACAAGAGACACGGAAGGGACATACAAGAGACACAGAAGGGACATACAAGAGACAAGGAAGGGACATACAGGAGAAAAGGAAGGGACATACAAGAGACAAGGAAGGGACATACAAGAGACAAAGAAGGGATATAGAGAAAAGGAAGGGACATACAAGAGACAATGAAGGGACATACATGTACAAGAGACAAGGAAGGGACATACAAGAGACAAGGAAGGGATATACATGTACAAGAGACAAGGAAGGGACATACAAGAGACAAGGAAGGGACATACAAGAGACAAGGAAGTGACATACATACTATGTACAAGAGACAAGGAAGGGACATATACAAGAGACAAGGAAGGGACATGTACAAGAGACAAGGAAGGGACATACAAGAGACAAGGATGGGACATACATGTACAAGAGACAAGGAACATACAAGAGAAAAGGAAGGGACATACATGTACAAGAGAAAAGGAAGGTATACAAGAGAAAAGGAAGGGACATACAAGAGAAAAGGAAGGGACATACATGTACAAGAGACAAGGAAGGGACATATAAGAGACAAGGAAGGGACATACATGTACAAGAGACAAGAAAGGGACATACAAGAGACAAGGAAGGGACATACAAGAGACAAGGAAGTGACATACATGTACAAGAGACAAGGAAGGGACATACATACAATTACAAGAGACAAGGAAGGGACATACATGTACAAGAGACAAGGAAGGGACATACAAGAGACAAGGATGCACTGTAAACATAAGTTAGTCATTGGTGCTCATAAATTAGTCAAAACGACTAATTTAGATTAGTCAAGTCTCAATGACTAATTAAATCAACGTAGGACTAATGTTTAGTCACAAATGACCAATTTAGGTTAGTCATTGCTGATGTTTGTGACTAATAAAAATAAGTCATTCGTTATGAACAAAACTTGATTATTTCAAGTTTATAATTGCTTTCAGAATGAATTTTCGCTGGGGTTTATTTCAAGTCATTCGGACTTATGATCTTTTTCATTAACACATATTTTTAAACATTTTTGTAGTATTAAATTCATATGAAAATGGTGATGATAATTTTTTGTGATACATTTTGTGTACCATTTGATTCTATTCAGTGATAATTGAATGTTATTTCTTTCAAATCGTGTGACAAAATCACAAACAATTTGCCTGGATGGAACATTATTACTTCAATGACTAATGTGTCTCGCCATACACGACTAAGAAAAACGAAATTGGTACGGTTATGCAACTGCTAAGTTCCTATTGGTTGAACGAACTGGTAGTTTGCGGTTTGAGTATTGTCCATGCATTGAACGGGTACCATTGAAATTGAACCGCGCCACGCTTTGCATTATTGGCCGCCATTGTATCGACGCGTTAATGCATTGTGCGATTGTTATTGTGTGCAAAGCGATATTGTTTGCTAGAACGCTGTCATAATCTACTGCAATCTTGCATTCATCAAAGCCATCAAACATCAAAATAATGTCAACGAACCAGGAATGTCATCAACTGCAAGGTAAGTCCAGTTGCTTGTATTAAGTGAATGTTTTATTAGTTGAGGCCTTATTTTCGGTCACACTATTTAGCGGCCAACTCGACGGTTTCACGACAACTCAATACAACTCCACGACAACTCAAGACAACAAGTTACAAAAATACCTTCAAATGCGGTATTTATTGCCAGAGTGTATCTGGAAACACGGCTCAAAATTATTTGCACTTTCATGCATACTTATTTTTTCGGGAAAATAGTTTTTTCTTCAGTAAAAATAACCGATTTTCTCCGTCCGAAGATGCCTGCGCAATGACATCAGACCGCACCATTGTGTTAGGTTTTTGTCACTGTTTACGCTTGTAGGTTGGGAATGACCCACATTATAATCTTGCTTTTGTTTTTTTATTATTTCTTAATTTCCTTTTTACTCATTTCTTTATTTAACTTCCTTATTTCCTCAATTTTTATTTGATTTCTTTATTTAAGTTTTTTTTATTTCTTTATTATTTTCTATTATTTTCTATTGTTTTTATTTTTTATTTAATTAGTTTTGATAAATACATTTGTTTAGCTTGGTCAATGACTTAGAAAAATTTAATTGCATAAAATAAATGTAAATATAATTGTTACTGTTTTTTCATTAAATAAAGAAATGCAGACTACTGGCCTACATGTACTACTTTTATGAGCTTTATATCGCTTCCATTTAAAAAAAAAATGTATATTCAGTCAATCAGTGCTAAAAAGCAAATAAATATTTATTACAGAAATAATAATAAAATGATTAAATATAAAGTGGACATTACATGACAAAGAGGCCTGTAACTTAAAGAGCAAATGTGGGTTTCATATTTCGATTTGTAATTTTATTTTATGTTTTTTTTCTTGATTTGATATTAACAGATGTTATCCGAGTTCAAGAGACTGCAGGGAACAAGAGCTGGAGTAGAAGACCTTCTGGATGAAGGCCTGAAGAAGTATGAAAGTGCCATCCTGAAGCTGTTTGGGTCGGCCAGTAAATTGGAAGACTTGCACCAGAAGGCTCTGGATAACATCCCTCTGCAATGGGATGGAATTAGAAAAGGTCAGTTGGTTTTAATATGACAAACCTAGTTAAAGCCCCTATACAACATTATTAGTTCCACTATTCCAGAATAAAATAAATGTAAGCAAGTCTTAATTGATGTGAACATTATGTGATTTAAAGTTATTCTGCCTGAAGTGCAGACATTTAAGAGAAATTTATGAAAATAAGATTCAGACAGAAAACAGAATCTGCGAAATTGCTGTCTTCATGTGATTCACCTCAACAATCACCATTTCAGTTTTTCTAGGTTTTTATCCATAATGTGAGCACATTTGCACTTGGGTGAAACTTACACGGTTAGTCAATCAGAGTTGCCAAAAAATAATATTGTAGAGGCGCTGTAAATAAGAAGCTTTTGTCAAATGATTGATTATATTTTTGTACTAAATGTGGTCTTTTATAAACATTGTTTCAGAGGCAACTTGTTGCAGTCATATCAGATTCGGCTTTGTTAAGAGAAAAGACAAGCAGTACATGTATGTTGCTACTTGCTAAGGAGAGTAAGCACATAATGTGTGTTGTGTTTGATATGCAAAGAACTACAGTGTAGCTTGAAAAATATTGTATTGAATAAATTAAACATTTAAAAATAAATTGAGGCTTCTGTAGTTTATAAACAATCTAAAGAGTTGGCACCTTATATGCAACGCCAGAAACTGCATATACTCGCTTTTTGGAGTGAAGTGGTTTTGAGAATTTTTATATTTGACATTCCAGTCAGTATATTCTGAGAATGCTTATACCCAATTTGAACTTTTACAGCAGTGGTAACACCAGCCCTGTAGTTCATGGGCATTCCAGCAAGATTTACTCTTTCATGCTTTTACACCTCAATGAGGAGCTGTCTCCTGATTCATGTTGAGAGCTGTTCAAAAGCATAGTGGCAGTTCAACCACTGGTTTTTGGTTGTGACCTCCTTTTCTGCTACATTGGAACTGGAGCTGTTGCGCTCACAAAACATCTGTTGAATATCATTTGCCTAAAAGACATCGCACAATCTAATTGTAAAGTATTTTTTGGTTTTATGTTCTCATTGATATACAGGAAGATGGCGCACCATACATTAAATGAGACGATTCGGACCTCTCAGATTCCTGGCCTGTTTTTATATTTTCAACTTGGCATATCCAGCAAGTTTTAAGAAGACGCTAACCTTCTAGAAAGTTATCCTGAATGTACAGGATAATGGGCCGGATAAATAAAAAGTAGCAATTGCTTTTACTAGTCATTTTCTTAAATCTTCATTAACAAAAGTGAGCAATTACTTGCAAGTAATTGCTTACAGTAGTTAGCAAAAGCAATTGCTATGATTTTTGAGCAATTACTAGAGATTAGCACTTGCTTGGAAGCATATAAATAAACCAGACCTTTTACTAATGACTTGTAGCACTTGCTAATATTTTTACAAGATACTAAATGAGGAGCTTACGCATTTGCTAACACTTGCATGTTGCATTACTCCAGCCATCATGGTCGAGTTTATGCATGTTAGGGAACATGAAAAGGTGTACAATGAAAGAATAAATCGTGATGAAGTCAATCCTACCAGATGCCGGAAATTATTTCGGTTCAATTTTTAAAATTTGCCGTTGCTACCAGCAGTCGAAGTACTTGGTTTGAAACCAACAGAAATGGCGCATGGCATCTTCGTAATAGTCGGGTTTTCATCCCCTTTGAAGATGTTGTACAGATCTTGTTCCCATGCAACCAAAACAATCTTCCTATTTCCTGTTTGCATTCCATCTGTTTTCTTCTTCACTTGACTTTTCATGTTTGCTATCTTTTTCAAAATTTGCTTCTCATCCATGGCTTTACCTGTGTTGGTAGCAATTGACATTTGTGCTTTTTTAAGTGCATTTCCCTTCATGTCTTTTACCCCCGGCAACTGACTTTTCGCAATTAGAACAGGGTACTCTTTGATTATACTAACGAACAGTTCGTTCAAAGATTGCTCACTATTTGTACCACTCCCCAATTCTTCGGCAGCATCCATGTTGCTAACACATGCCTCATATACATGTACAACCACTAGGCTAATCGGAACTGACCTCCCATCATTGTTATACCCATAAGCAATTGCTAACCCACCCAAGCAACAGGTGCTAGTCAAAGAAGAAGGTTATTTATACATTTTTAAGCAATTGCTTAACCTTGAGCTTTTACTTGTTAAGCAATTGCTATTGCTTGAGCTTTTACTAGATAAGCAATTGCTAACTTTTATTTATCCGGCCCATTGTGAAGATCGAACGTGCAGTGGTCACATTACTTGAGAGATTAAACCAGCATCTTGACAAGTAATGTGACCAACAACATGGTTTTAGCCAGAGGGTTGTCTTGGTGTCTTTTGAATTCACTGAATGTGTGAAAAGAATTAAGACTCCCTGGTTTTCAATTTACAACACATTTGGAATCAGTTATGGTGCTATTCGTGAGATTTATTCTTGCCTTTTTCATTAAAACGGAAAATCACTTGCCAAAATAATGTTCCTTTGCAATATCACCCTAATTTTATAAGGTAATAAGCAATGTCTGGAAGGGCCAAACCTTATTTCAATTTGTAATTTAATTTGAGTAATGGTACATGTATGAGGTTTGTTACACTCTGACTCATTCGATTACATTTGTCATTTTATCACTCAGTTTATAAGTTTAAATGCAAACCAGTTATACTTTTATTTTTACAATAACTTGTGCTACATTATAGTTGCATTATATTTGATCATGGTTTTTATATTTACTGCACAAAATTGTAAGTTACTAAATTTACTTGCCACTAAGAAACCTGGAAACCTGGATTGCAAAAATGTATGTACTACTATTGTGTGTGCGTGTGGGGGGGTGCGCTTATTATCTCCCGCCTTTGCTGTTGCAACCCAACTCCTGGGGGCGGGGGTAATAAACAGATGTGGCATATATTCCTCGTGTCTACATTTGTTTTGCTGTTTTGCCAACTTATTGCAATTTGAAGAGATTCACTGAAGCTGAACTTGTGGATATATTTAATTTACTTTTTTTTACTTTATAGTTATTATGTTTTATTAACCCTAACTCCCTAGGCATTGTATTAAAATAATAAAAATCCTTCAAAATCCTCCAACTGGCTTTGTTGTCTAGGGAGTTAGGGTTAATGTACTTTTATTCAAACCAAAGAACAAGACTTTGTATTACTGGTTATACCTCGTTGAGGTATCATGCAGCTTTAAAAGTGTTTTAAAAATTTTTTTTTTTTAATTTTTTTTTTTAGATACCGGTATGTGATGTATGACACATCACATATCTAAGAAGAGAAAAAATAAAAAAATACACTTTTAAAGCTGCATGATACCTCAACGAGGTGTAACCCGTAATACAAGGTCTTTGTGAAGATGCAATGTATTCAAACTTTCTTTTAAGAGTATACACATTTTGTTACACAGTTAAGTGAAGGTAATACCCGATTACATTGAAATAAATATTTTTGACAAAATTATATGATTTAATTTGCTTAATTTCTTTTGTTTTTACATGAAATGAAGCCTTAATAGTCGTGTGACTAATGTGATTAGTCATCATTTTGAATGACTAATTGCAAAAGTCAGATGACTAACGTTTAGTCATTTCAGACGTTTTTGGATTTAGTCAGATGACTAATTAAAATAAGTCACATTTGACTAATATTTGTCTTGTATTTGACTAATTAATGTTAGTCATCTGGCTTGTCTGACTAATTTTTATTAGTCATTTCAGACGTAGGGCAGGACTAATTTTTATTAGTCAAAATGACTAATTTATGTTTACAGTGTGGGACATACAAGAGACAAGGAAGGGGCATACAATAGACAAGGAAGGGACATACAAGAGAAAAGGAAGGGACATACGTACATGTACAAGAGAAAAGGAAGGTATATACAAGAGAAAAGGAAGGGACATACAAGAGACAAGGAAGGGACATACATGTACAAGAGATAAGGAAGGGACATACAAGAGACAAAGAAGGGACATACAAGAGATAAGGAAGGGACATACAAGAGACAAGTAAGGGACATACATGTACAAGAGACAAGGAAGGGACATGCAAGAGATAAGGAAGGGACATACATGAGACAAGTAAGGGACATACATGTACAAGAGACAAGGAAGGGACATACAAGAGACAAGGATCGATCTCTTGTATGTCCCTTCTTTGTCTCTTGTATGTCCCTTCCGGAAGGGACATACAAGAGACAAAGAAGGGACATACAAGAGATAAGGAAGGGACATCCATGTACAAGAGAAAAGGAAGGGACATACAAGAGACAAGGAAGGGACATACAAGAGACAAAGCAGGGACATACAAGAAACAAGGAAGGGACATACAAGAGACAATGAAGGGACATACATGTACAAGAGACAAGGAAGGGACATACAAGAGACAAGGAAGGGACATACAAGAGAAAAGGAAGGGACATACAAGAGACAAGGAAGGGACATACATGTACAAGAGACAAGGAAGGGACATACAAGGTACATACAAGAGACAAGGAAGGGACATACATGTACAAGAGACAAGGAAGGGACATACAAGAGACAAGGAAGGGACATACAAGAGAAAAGGAAGGGACATATAACAGACAAGGAAGGGACATACATGTACATGTACAAGAGACAAGGAAGGGACATACATGTACATGTACAAGAGACAAGGAAGGGACATACATGTACAAGAGACAAGGAAGTGACATACAAGAGACAAGGAAGGGACATACAAGAGACAAGGGAGGGACATACAAGAGACAAGGAAGGGACATACAAGAGACAAGGAAGGGACATACAAGAGACAAGGAAGGGACATACAAGAGAAAAGGAAGGGACATACAAGAGAAAAGGAAGGGACATATAACAGACAAGGAAGGGACATACATGTACAAGAGACAAGGAAGGGACATGTACAAGAGACAAGGAAGGGACATACAAGAGACAAGGAAGGGACATACAAGAGACAAGGGAGGGACATACAAGAGACAATGAAGGGACATACATGTACAAGAGACAAGAAAGGGACATACAAGAGACAAGGAAGGGACATACAAGAGATATGGAAGGGACATACATACAAGAGACAAGGAAGGGACATACAAGAGACATACAAGAGACAAGGAAGGGACATACATGTACAAGAGAAAAGGAAGGGACATACAAGAGACAAGGAAGGGACATACAAGAGACAAGGAAGGGACATACATACAAGAGACATACAAGAGACAAGGAAGGGACATACAAGAGACAAGGAAGGGATATACATGTACAAGAGAAAAGGAAGGGACATACAAGAGACAAGGAAGGGACATACAAGAGACAAGGAAGGGACATACATACAAGAGACATACAAGAGACAAGGAAGGGACATACATGTACAAGAGAAAAGGAAGGGACATACAAGAGACAAGGAAGGGACATACAAGAGACAAGGAAGGGACATACATACAAGAGACATACAAGAGACAAGGAAGGGACATACAAGAGACAAGGAAGGGATATACATGTACAAGAGAAAAGGAAGGGACATACAAGAGACAAGGAAGGGACATACAAGAGACAAGGAAGGGACATACAAGAGAAAAGGAAGGGACATACATGTACAAGAGAAAAGGAAGGGACATACATGAGAAAAGGAAGGGACATACATGTACAAGAGAAAAGGAAGGGAAATACAAGAGACAAGATATGCAATAATGTTCTCACAAGTACATATCCTGAACATACATAATCCAATTTAAATCATGCCAACTTAAGAATGTCCAACCAAATTAACCCTAACTCCCTAGCCTTAATTACCAGGTACCTTCCTCAATCCTTCATAATCCTCCATTATCAAATGCACGACCCTCCTCAATCCTCCATAATCCTCCAATTGGTGATTTTCGAACGTGCCTCATTCCTCCAAAATCCTCCAAATCCTCCGGAGGATACAAGATTATGTTTCTGTCAATCCTTCACAATCCTCCATAATCCTCCACATTCATCCAAAGTAAATTTCCATTATGCCCTCAATCCTCCACAATCCTCCAGGATCTCTTTGAACCATGCTTCCTCAATCCTCCACTGTCAAATGCACAACCCTCCTCAATCCTCCATAATCCTCCATAATCCTCCATAATCCTCCAATTGGTGATTTTCGAACGTGCCTCATTCCTCCAAAATCCTCCAAAATCCTCCAAATCTTCCGGAGGATTATAGAGGATTTAGGAGGGTTAGGGTTAATGAGCGTTTATTACAAGTACTGCCTATAAACACTGGACAAATATGTACAATAGCATACTTTTGCATTCAAACTAAACATTGTGTCATATTTTTTAGGAAACCGGGGTTTTAAAAAAAAAATTAGTGAAAAATATTTATTAAGTAACATTAAATAAAAGTTTGTCAAAAGTCACAGTAACAGTCATTGTAACACTTAATAAACTTGAGTATAAGTGCAGTGCAAGTCCATAACCATGGTTACAGTAATTCTGTTACCGTATAGAGTACTAAGCTACAATGTAATGTCCAAAAATGATTTTTGTATTTTTATAACACATGTAGGGAGGTACATGGATAGAAAAAAATGATGTTGGGATTTTTATTTTTATTTTCTTTGCCCCAAAAATTACTTTTGTGCATTATTTTAGTAACGGAATTACGTGCGATTTTCTCATGTTTTATTTTAACATTTTTGTAGAACATTTTTGTTTTTTTACCAAAAAAGTAATCTTTGGTACAATGGCTATCTTGACACATAAACAATTGTTTTCCACAAGGCCGCCACTAATCACAATGTCCAAGGGAATTAAATTTGAAATTCTGGTCTAGAATCAATATGAACTAGAGCTCAAGTGTTTGTGTCAACTTCCGGTTCAATCAAATTATCATCGATGATGTCATTCATATTTTACAAAGGTGTATCATCTTTTATTATAACAATATCAATTTCATATTCGAAAGATCTATCAATTTTGCTTTAGAATGTTGAATTTGAACTTGTCTAAACCGGAAGTACATGTAAAAGGTCAGATGAGGTGATTTGAAGGTCATATGACCTTGTCATGATCATGAAAAAATAATGTTAGTACCTGCTTTGGTTCAATTTCTGAGATTGGAAAATAATCCCTTTTGTAAAACTGCCGCTAGGGGGTGCTCTGAACGTTGATGACGTCATGAAACATATTTTTTGAAAAGATAAGATGTCACTAATCACTTATTTATTCACAGAAGTCATATTCAAATTTCCTATGGTTTTTAGATAGAAAATTATTGTTTTTCTAAACCCGCCACCAGAGGGAGCTGTGACAGGTGATGACATCATCAGTCACATTTTTGAAAAGGTCACATGCCAACAGTAATTTCGTCCACGGAAGGCACTCCCAAATACCATATCATGTTGGCTGCAGACCCGATAAAAGTGCTTCAGAATAGTTTTTCACTTAAACTTCCCGTTTCGACAATCTGTAAGATGAAGCAAAGATTGTGAAAATATCTTTTGTGGTTCATGAGATATGATTTTTTGAAATATTAAAATTGGATTTCGATATCTGATGACATCACCATGACGTCACAACTTTACCTAAAACTATGTCATAAATTTATTGACAACTACATGTTATGGTCTAAATATGTGTCAAGTTTGAAGGTCCTATAAACTTTGGAACTATGTTTTTATGTTTGATAAGTCTCATCGAGAAGAAGGAGAAGAGAATTTTTTTTTACAATTTCAAGAGGTGTTCGCACGAACACCTAAATATTCCTCTATTGCTAATGTAAAATTTTGACAATAATTTATTTCTCTCTCATGGAGAATTGCCCATTCGTTTTTGGTCCTTTATATATGGCTACATATGTACGTATGTGACATACATGTATACATGTAAATATGTGGCTTTGCCATTAAATACATATGGTTTTGCTCTTAAATATTTAGTTTAGTCATACATGTATGTATATTTATACATATGTAGTAATTTAGTCACATACGGCTCCTCATGTACAGTACATGTATTAAGAACTTATGTGATCTAATCATTTGAATCACTGTTACAAATTTTTATAGACCAAGATTTGCTCTAAATACACAACATTTTCTTTTAAATTTATGTTGGGTTCTTCCTTGTCATATCCATGACAGTAGTTCATGCTGCCTTGAAAAACTACATGACTTGGTGTTGAAATAATACTGGTGTTGAAATAATACTGGTACATGTATGTACATGTATGTAGTCTAGGCTTGGCATTTTCTGTTTGATTTGCAAAATGTGTACACGTTTTCACACAGACCGTGTACACGCACATGTATAAACGAATATTTTTATCACTAATAAATGGCATGATGCAGATGAATTGTCCATATTTCGAATAGAAATTAATCCAAAATACGGCAATATGGATTCAGAAAAAAATAGTACAGATAAAACAAAACATCATCCAAAATTTCTGGTTGTATTAAATTAAAAGTTGAACTTCCTGAGAATTGTGAAATAATAGCAGGGCCACTATATAAATATCGTAGAAATGGAAGGTTCTATTTTTGACATGTACATGTAGGATTCATTTACACATTTTGTAAATTTGAAAAAGTTTAGCAAATTTATTTTCATATACGTTTAAATGTCACAACCCTAATGCAGTCATTCACTAGATATGTTACAGAATGAATGAACACTATATGAAAGCACTGTGAATGAACACAATTTGCAGTATGATTAATGTCAATACTCACTTCCACTTGTAAAATTACATTTAACAAGCTTCCTGTTGTCATAATATAATCATGTAAAACAGCATAATACACATCTGGTGAAAACATTGAATAAAACAGCTAGTGTCACAGTTACTCCTTCAATCTGTATGAACTTGTTCTCTTACCTGCAGAATGCGCCGTTGACAGGAACGATGTCTGTAGTACTTGTAAACACCAAAATTATACACCTTTTTGTCTTGGAAGGCATTGTTAACTTCTGCTATTGTGCGGGCTTCTGTTTCTGCTGATGCTACAATGCCAAGCAATCTTGAATAGTGTACAGCATCATCTATAGATATTCTTCCAGTCTGGAAAAGATTCAGTGGAAAAATTGAAAGATTGCTAAATAATTGAGTAAGAGGGCTGGGTGTTCCAATGCGGTTTATCAATGATCACTGCTTTAAGATGCACATTTTGTGCCAGACAATTAATGCATTTTTTTTCTTCTAACAAATTTTCAAAGAACATTTGATTCAAAATTAAATGCAAACTTTGAAACAATTATTTACTAATTATACACAGGAGCTTAATTAATCCAGTGTCACAGATGGTACATTTTCACACAACTTAGATATCTGCAAAAAGGTATGTATATGTTCTCATGTGAATGATTGTTGTTTTAGTTTACAAATACACATGTATACATAAGAGAATAGTTGTGTTAAACTTGAACACATCATAAAATGTCAACTACCCAAAGATTTGAGTGGACAGCTTTTTAAGTATTGTGACAGACAGGACAATAAATTGTGACAGATGGGACACTACATGTACATCTCAAACTTGTCAAAGTACATGTAAGGATTGCAAGAATTTCTTTCCAGGTTTTATAAAAAAAAATCAATCATAACAAGAGGTACATGTACATGTATAGTTTGTAGAAAACAAACTCGGCGTGTTCTGAGTGTGCATCATATGTGATGATGTCATCACCTAAAGTTGTTAAAAGACAAGATAATTAAAATAACATAATGTGCTACATGTATACTGAACACATTAACTTATGGTTCAGTCATCCCATATAATTTTAAATTCTTCCAACCGTAAGTTCCGGTTCAATCATGTGACGTCATTCATACTTCACAAAATTTTTCCTCATAATATGGGTGTCAATTGTGTCAAATTTGGTAAAATTCTGTCTAATGTTTTCTCAAGATAGACAAAAGTAACTTTTAAAACCTGCCGCTAGACGGCGCTGTTAAGAAGAAGAAGAAGAAGAAGAAGAAGAAGAAGAAGAAGAAGAAGAAGAAGAAGAAGAAGAAGAAGAAGAAGAAGAAGAAGAAGAAGAAGAAGAAGAAGAAGAAGAAGAAGAAGAAGAAGAAGAAGAAGAAGAAGAAGAAGAAGAAGAAGAAGAAGAAGAAGAAGAAGAAGAAGAAGAAGAAGAAGAAGAAGAAGAAGAAGAAGAAGAAGAAGAAGAAGAAGAAGAAGAAGAAGAAGAAGAAGAAGAAGAAGAAGAAGAAGAAGAAGAAGAAGAAGAAGAAGAAGAAGAAGAAGAAGAAGAAGAAGAAGAAGAAGAAGAAGAAGAAGAAGAAGAAGAAGAAGAAGAAGAAGAAGAAGAAGAAGAAGAAGAAGAAGAAGAAGAAGAAGAAGAAGAAGAAGAAGAAGAAGAAGGAAGAAGAAGAAGAAGAAGAAGAAGAAGAAGAAGAAGAAGAAGAAGAAGAAGAAGAAGAAGAAGAAGAAGAAGAAGAAGAAGAAGAAGAAGAAGAAGAAGAAGAAGAAGAAGAAGAAGAAGAAGAAGAAGAAGAAGAAGAAGAAGAAGAAGAAGAAGAAGAAGAAGAAGAAGAAGAAGAAGAAGAAGAAGAAGAAGAAGAAGAAGAAGAAGAAGAAGAAGAAGAAGAAGAAGAAGAAGAAGAAGAAGAAGAAGAAGAAGAAGAAGAAGAAGAAGAAGAAGAAGAAGAAGAAGAAGAAGAAGAAGAAGAACTATTTTTTGACTATTCAAAGAACAAACTTACAATAAAAGATTCGTTAACAGAGTATTTGAACAAAACTTTATAAACAATATTCCATGGTAAGAATAGTTAAGCCAATCAGTAATAATAAAGGAATTGTATTGAATCAGCGGGGAAAAAAATAAAATTAGTAAATTTTAAGCATTTTCTCAATAGAAAATTAATTCAAACAATAATGTTAATTGTAAATAAACGTAAACATGATTGGAGGGAAGGATCGAGGAGATTGGATGGGATGGGGAAGGGATTGGATGGGATGGGGAAGGGATAGGGATGGGGATGGGTATGGGGAAGGGATGGGTATGGGGATGGGATGATGCAGGTATGGGTCAGGACTCACCTTGTTCCGTCACATCGGACGGGCGAAACCCATACGGAGCGTGGGAGGGGAGGGGAGGGGAGGGGAGGGGAATGTAGGGAAAGGGATAGGGGAGAGAAAGGACAGGATTAGATCAACCATGTAATTTCATTATTGATGATGGTTAATAATGTGTTATTGATCGACCATTTCTTGAGGAAAAAGGGGAATATTGTCACAAAGTTTGTAATACAATGTAATGGAATTCAAGGAGGATTTTACATTGTAATTGGTTGCGCCAGATGATGAGAGGATTGGGTGAGCGAGAAGTACGATAGAGCCAATATATATTGAAGAAGAAGAAGAAGAAGAAGCATGTTCATGTAATGCCTAGAAAGGCCCATTGCATTTGCATCCCGTACATTGTCAGCAAAGGAGAGAAATTATGCACAGATAGAGCAAGAGGCATTGTCAATGATTTTTTGGGTCAAAAAATTCCACAAATATCTTTATGGTCATAAATTTACATTGATTATGGACCACAAGCCGCTGACAACAATATTCAATCTGCAATCACCCATTCCGGCTTTGGCTGTAGCATGTACGTATGTAAAGATGGGCAATTATATTGTCCGCATACAACTAAGACATTGCATATAAATCTTCAGTAGAACATGGTAATGCAGATGCTTTGTCAAGGCTACCTAGAATTGTTGACCATAAAGCCCTTTTCACACGATGAAAAAAGCCAACATTCCTTCAATGTTTGAGAAATATTACAAAATGAGCTTCGCGTGAAAGGACACCAATGTTTGAGATGTAATAAATAACTTTCAAAATTTTGTAAAAAATTTAGATATTTTGTCGGAGGTCCCGACCTACATGTACGACACAATCTTAAGCTAGCGGAATTTTTCTCAAGGAACCTAGTACACTCCTTGTGTGAAATATGCTTGGGGGTTCCGGCGGGTACCGGGTTCTACCCAATTCTAAATTGAGAATCAGCACCGCAGTTCCACTCTTTTAAAGAACCGGGTACCCGCAAGAGTCAGTTCCGGAACCGAGTCCTTCAAATACCCCGTTCCCAGAGCTGCAGCTCTAGTAAAATACCCGATTCCCAGAGCCGGCTCGGCAAAATACGCGGCTCCAATTGAAATACCCGGTTATTTGAACTCCAACTCTAGAGCTGAGAGCCACCAGCTCCAGTCAAAATACCCGATTCTCTTTATTTTGATGAGCGACTGACAAAATGTAACTCAAAACTGCAGCAAACTTGTGAAGGCACCACACACACAACTGATCATGCAAACTGCAATGTCTGTGCATTAGTAGTATGCATTGTGTGTCACTGATGAGTTGTTTATAAATTGGCCATAACATGGATACTTTGGTTATGGAAATGTTAAAAATGTTGACAGCACGTGTCTTGGAGAAGTGGAATGATCAAGGTGGCCCTGTAATATGTTGCTAGTGTCATTAATGTACTTTCAATAGGCATGGACAGTAGTAAGGTATTTTGTGTATAGGGGTGGTACAATTGTTTAATTGCTCCAACCCCTGAAGCATGTGCAAAGCCACGACATATGGAAGCCAATGATAATGGAAACAAATAAGTCTAACTTAGGGTCATTCCATGTCAATTCAACACGCTTTTGGACCTGACCATCACGGATTGAAATGAAATTCGGTGTGCTGATTGACTCTTGAGAAACCCCAGAACCGAAATTTTATGTCATTCGGTTAATTAGTATTTGAGATAGGAGTTAACGAACTTTTGACTAATTAGCATGACCTGCTACATGTATGTTTGGACAGCCATATCTCCAAAAGTAAAGCACCTACAGAGATATAAACCTTACATCATTTTAAAGCTCTTGAAATGGCCTTCATTTCATAAAATAAAATCAAAATTATACCACGTACCACAAAAAAATTATGTAAATATATGACCTTTGACCTTGATTTGCGAAAATGCGTATTTTTCAAAATGCGTAATTTTGTTTTATTGTTAGCTTTATTGACACAGAATGACCCCTTAGCTTAACGTTTCCATAAAGTTTCCTTAAAGTTTCTGAAAAATATTTTAAATTGAACAAATATCAATTTAACATTATCATCACTGCATTTGCGGTTGAAAATTGAAAGTCCTTCGTATCAGGGCGCAACGAAGTTTGAATATACCGTATGTTTTATTATTTTCTTTAATCCTTATGTTTTTCTTTGAATCTCTTGGAACCGGTTCCGACTGAACCGAAGTTTTTCTTTGGAACCGAATCCGCCCACCACCACGGACAAAACTTTGGATATCCTGAGGAGGTTGTTCTCATCCGTTACCCGACCGTTACCCGACCAAAACTGTCATTACCTGGTTCCATTTTTCGCTTCCAATTACCCGTAAATGACTTTTAAAATTTGGACGTAATATTAGAGTGGTGTGAACAGAAATCTGTTGCTCTTGAATAATGTATAATGTTTACACTTTTACAGACAATTATCTTTAAATTCAAGAGATTACACTCCAATAAAGCCTTTGTAGTATATTACACCTTTCTCCAACTGTTTGTGATACATGTACATTGTATGGAATTGTTAAAACTGCAAAGGGCTTGGCAGCGACTGCTTCAAACAACTTATCAAATCAGCGGCGCAGAAGGGAATGTTTGCCCATTGTTCGCAGTTATTAGTGGGGTAAGTGCATGCCAATCATGATTGGGTAATTAATAGCTTGTTACGAGAATACAGGGACCTGATGTAAAGGGCTGTTCGATGTTGGAGATTTAGGCAGTGATGACACGTTACATTACGCTGAATGAAACATGCGCCAGACAGTGCCTTGTGAGGAAACACGCAGAGAGGCAGCAGGGCGCAGGTTTGGTTAATGTAACTTATCGCAAACTACAGCCACGGCATGGCAGAAAAAGATTGGGTACGTAAAAATGCTGAAATTACATTTTCCCCTTTCGCATTTAAAACGCACAGCCTAGTATTGGACAATGGTCCACAATTTACTTCAGATGAATTTAATAAGGATTGCATGATAAATAACGTATCAAACATACTTGTGTCTCTCCATACCACCCTGCTCAAGGGAGCAGCAGAGTGTACTGGGTACAAACCGTACAAAAGCAAATGCTGGATCCCAATCCAAGAAAACTGTCACTATTGTTAGTATTGTCAGAAATTGTCAGTATATCAATTTTTCTGCATAACCTTTCACCACTTCAACTTGAAGAAGGATTCTTCCAAGATTGCCCCAGAGGACAAATTGGCGCCTTTAATCAGTCTGAGCTCTTTTAGTGTATTATTTAAATTTGTTTTTGCATTTGATTTATATATTGATCATATAGAAGTTTTGTTTCTCAAAAGGGAGTTGTTTCGGTTCCCACTATTTTGAAAGGGTTACATTTGAGGGCTTGTCCGGGAAATATAAACTGTAATGTGATCTGATTTGATTCAGTCGATTATAAAATAGATACTGTGTGCACATTGAACTCTGTTGTTTATTATCAAGATTTGCATTTATATTATCATTTGATTGATGCTACATGTAACTGCTTCTTACAAGATCATAAGTTTATCATACTCGAAACAATTTAGGGAACACCGATTTTTAACATCAAATAGGTTTGAAATGTTCCATGAACCGATTTTCATTTGCAACCCTCTCTCTTTCAGTAGTCATGTCATGAAATGTGTAATCACTACATGCATCCTTTATCATCTGTTTCATTGTGCAGTTGTTTCTCATCAATTCTGTGAAACATTGTGTTTATCTGAAATAAATGATCTTGCTTTAACTGAGATTATTCCGGTGTTCCCTAAATTGTTTTGAGTAGTACTATCCCGATTATTTGATACTTACCAAGAGAGCTACTATTCATATTTTTCCCTAAAATTTCACTTGTTACGCGATGGTTGATACAGAATACAGGAAGTTGGGTCAAGAATAGTGTGTACAGATGATGCCTAGCCATTCAATTTTAGTAATCAAACTAGTTGAGATTCCTATCTCATACCCTTACAGAACATCTTTCTGTCCTTTTTGTTAATGCGTCCACCAGCAGAGATGATGAGCAGAAAGATGTCGATTTACAATGTAGATCAGCCTGTATCCACACCAGTGAACGATTTCCCCTGTATCGTATCGCATCGCAAAATGTGACGTAATTTGTAGGCCTGGGCAAATAGTTTGATTATTCAAATATTCACAAATAGTTGTTGCTACTCGTACTCGTATTCACGGTTTTTGAACTATTCGATTAATTGCACTGGCGCAAATACCTGCAACTATTCGCGAATAATGACCATTGACGAGTAATTGCGAGTAATAATGTATTGCATCTGCACTGCATAACTTGCGGTCATGAACTGTTTGCTAACTATTCGTGAAACCTACATGTACTATTCGCGAGTAATGCTGCCAATTTGCACTGTTTTGTCTAGGCACTGCCGGGAGTGGTAAGCATAGTATTTGTGAATAGTACTTGCAGTAATGCCTTTGAGGAAACCGAAATGGCTGGCTGGATGGCTGGCTGGCTCTGACTGCAGCGACTGTAACCTGCCGAAGGCTGATAACATCAGAGGCATGCCACGTTATACGTAACAGCCTTGCCATTGTTCAGTTCGTGGGTTGGTGGATGTTTAAAACACTTGAGAGTAAATGTAATACATATTGTACATGTACATTGTATTTTTGTAAGAAGAAGAATAAATCACTTTGCCTTGGCCAACATGTTTAGAAGAAATATCTACTGGTTAATGATTGGAATTATAAATTATAAGGTAAAGTTTTCAAAAAATGCTGGCATCCTTGTGAATTCAATCAATATGCCTGGGACAGAGCCAGAGTTCTCCCACATACAAGCTAGCGATAGGCCTGAATCACGCAAAAGAATTTGGCCAAAACGCTGCCAACCAAAAATTGCTGAGCACATTTTTCCACCCAATACACTCTTTTTTGAGTACCTTCAGTTGTTCATAGTAAAAACCCGCACGTAACATGAATGCAGGCTTAAACTGCAATTCACTGATTCCTTTCCCAGACCCAATAGAAAGCTTTGTTCCTAAAGATGGGCACCAGTGAAACCACAGTGAAACATCCACCCAATAAATCATGAATATGGTAACATAATGATCATATTCATGATCGAACAGCCAATGAGAAAAATAACAAAATAGCAACTATGCAAATTTATCCAATCGAGACATGCTGAAATGGGCACGTGATACTGGGATCCTGAATTACAACCTCGTGCACAATGCACACACAGTCTGCAGCTCAAAGCATGCCTCTCAATAGTACAAAATCAGTTTAGGGGCACAGGCACCACGCGTTTCAAGGCTTTTGCATATAGCAGGGCACACTGTGGAAGCTTTGTATTTTTGTGAACAATGAATAACGTCTAAACAGTGGTCCCCACATGAGCATTTATAACTGCTTACACTTGTGATTTTTTTTGTTTCGTCTGTATGGCTGATCGATTTGAAATAATAGGAGTGACCATTAACATACATGTACTAGCATTACTCTTAACGATGACTTACATGTACACGTAAATACAAATCACTCACATTCATTTCATTACGTTTAGGTGGACTTCCCTCTGTCGATATGGGATGAACATAACCATGCGTGTGAATATAGCATGTGCTAATTATGCTGAAAGTTTCCCATGCTGCCAAAGTATTACATACATGTAACATGACGACCAATGGATTCTATTACATAACACTTCTTACAAGTCTTTAGAGGGTACGCATTCCTTTCCATGTGCCAGGCATGCGGATCACACGATTACTTCACAGAAAGTATTGTCATGGTAATAAGACGGTGTCGGATGGGGTACATGTACATAAGCCCCAGTTGCAAGGATTTTCTCAGTGTGATAGCGGTAACAGTGCCAAAACTTCAGCAACATTCTTTTGGGTGTCATTTGCAATAGCAAATATGAATACTGACTCATCCGGTCCAGACGATAATGCCTCGTTACAACCAGGCCAAGCTCCTCGTCGATGCTCGGCTTCAAGCCAGTGCAGACAATATCCAGAAATTGTCGACTTCTATAAGCACCATACAAGATATGCTGACATCACCAGTGACTCTTCTACCGGATGTGCAAGGAACGCCAGGCCCAGCACCTCTGATGATCTGTCATCACATCTTAAAACCAAACCAGGTGATTTCGATGCCAAGATGGTGATCAATTCATCGATTATTGATGAAATTCAGTGGTGGTTATCTGTTCCCAGGAGATCAAATGTAATATCAAATTACTATCCATTGATATGGTTATTTCCACAGCTGCTAGTAACATTGGTTGGGAGTGATCTGTGAAACGGGCAACTCTTATTCACAAAGGTAAGTGGCCAGAGACCCAAAGGATTCACATAAACATTCTGGAGCTACATGTATAAGCTCAAAACATTGCAATGTTTGTGTACAAACTTAAATGGACATGTCCTCATCAAATCAGATAACAGCACGGCTGTGTCTTACATCTCAAAGATGGGTGGAACTGGCGATCCATTAAACAATATCACTTCCACTATTTATGATTGATGTTTACATTTAGAACATTCACCTATCGGCAACACATATCGCGGCAAAAAAAAATGTCACTGCCAATTACAGTGTATCTTTCCAGAATTCATCTTAACAAGGAATTGAGCCTGATTTGGCTATTTAGATTTTTATGTTTCTTGGAAAAAGGATCCACACGCCTGGGTTATTGATACTTTTACAATCTCATGGTCAATATGACTCCGTATATTTTCCCCAATTTTGTTTGCTCCCAGAATCCAGACCAAAGTTTCAAGGGACGGAACTCCAATGTGCATATTATTTGCTCCCCTGTGGCCAACACAAGCCTGATTTCAGCTACTAATATTGACGCCGTGTCGGCCCAGTGAACTCAAAGTTGGTCAGCTTTTGATTTATGCTACTTTTTACAAAAACCACCGATGACGCTTCGCTCCTTGCTCAGTTCTTAAATCAGCTAAATACATAGTTAGCAAACGCCAACATAAGACTAAGCATAATTTGTTAACGAAAATATTGTCATTGGCCTTACATTTCAAACCGAGCAGGTTCTTTCTCAAAGACAAAGCAAAAGTAATTTTTTGTCTAAATTTATTAGAGGATGCTCGATGAGTAATAATTTTTCCTCTTAAATTCAATAAGATTGTTAAAAGACATTTTAAAACTGCAGAATGCAGAAAATATAAATTTATGTATTTCAAATGGGTGTGATAGGAAGAATAAACTGAGGATTCTTGTATATAGTTTTGACCAACATGTACACTTTTTGAGAGCTTTGAACATGCATACCCTCTAAAGACTTAGGTACGAAGTGTTATGTAATAGAATTCTATGAATAATAATGAAGTACAAGTCAAAGAGGGTTCCCATCCAGTATATGGTATAGTATGCAAGGTTTTTCATATTCCCACCCTAAAGTTCCAAATGTTGTCTTTTGAAAAGATGCTGACTCCTTGCAACTGGGCTTACATGTATGTGTTGTATGCACGAAAGTGGATTGTCGCAGTTCAGCGCACTGAACTCAAGTTCTGGTGTTGCCAGCAGCAGAGTGTGGGTTCGAGCCGGCCGTGACACCTGTGTCCTTGAGCAAGACACTTAACCATAATTGCTTCTCTCCACCCAGGGGTTAAATGGGTACCTGTGAAGGCAGAGATGGTTTGCTCTATATGCGCTAGAAATGGCAGCAATTGAGCTGTATACTGTACTCCCCAGGGAGCTGAGATGGTTTCAGGAATGATTTATGAGCCTTATGAGCCTTATGAGCAGGGATAATAATATAATGCGCCTTGAGCGCCACTTAGTTGGTGGATACATGCGCTATATAAATCTATACATTATTATTATTATTATTATGTACATGTACCCCATCCGACACCGTCTTATTACCATGCATATGACAATACTTTCTTTGAAGTAACTGTGATCCGCATGCCTGGCACATGGAAAGGAATGCCTACAGGTACCATCTTCGATTTTTACACGTGCATTTCATTATTATTCATAGAATTCTAATTATATTTCATTTTATTCACATAATTTTAGAATTTTCACTTACAAATTATATTATTTCGAGTACAATTAACAGGAAACAACAACAGGCATTCACTATAGTAAATTTCACTATTCATCCAGGCCTAGTAATTTGGACATTCTACAACGGAATTTCAAAACAATACATGTACGGTACATCTAGGGCTGTGCATTTTGGATGTTTTTTGGGAAACCGCATACCAAATCAGGAAAGTTCGGATACCCGGATACCCGATTTCATTTTGTTGAAAAACATGCCTCCTTTGGTGTACAATACATACATACGTACATGTACATGTACATGTAAATGTTAACAAAATTGACCTTATAATACAGAGGATGTATACCATATTTAATTCGGATCTTTATCTTGGTGACAAAATATTGTATTTATTGAAAGTTATTTCTGAAATAAAACCGTAAAATTGCTACAAAAGTTTCTTTAATTACCCAAGTTACAATGTACCATACACTGTACAAAAGAAAGCCCAATTGATCACATGCGACACGCACGGCCGGTGCATCACGAAATACATGGCCTCACACGCGACTGTGTCAGGAGTGTGACTACCATAATATCCTTAAAGACAATGATCACTGGTGTGTTAATGCGTGATCAGAGCAGAGCATATATAGCAAATTGACTTGATGTTCAATGTCACAAAACACGTGTTGAATAAATGTCATTATCGGCGATGTGGGTGAACCAACCCGCTAGGAAAACTATTCATGTGCTTGCACGCTTCCCTGCCTCTAAATAAAAA
>CM055822.1:31335530-31368436 GCA_029582265.1 Zoroaster sp. YZ-2022
TAAAATTGATATCTAAATTAAAGCTTAGGTTCTCCCTCTCGGAAAAACACAAAATCTTTGAATTTGGATAATGTCTTCATACCTTAAACGGCCTCCATGGACACTTAGCCCCTGTAAAATACGGTCAACTTGCATGCGGTTTCACAGAAAACAATACAGCACTGTACACTGTTACGAAAGAAACATTTCTAAGGTTGGGAATAACTTTTCAAGTTTTTAAGGGAGACAGATAAAATTGATATCTAAATTAAAGCTTTTCTCCCCTCTCGGAAAAACACAACATCTTTGAATTTGGATAATGTCTTCATACCTTAAACGGCCTCCATGGACACTTAGCCCCCTGTAAAATACGGTCAACTTGCATGCGGTTTCACAGAAAACAATACAGCACTGTACACTGTTACGAAAGAAACATTTCTAAGGTTGGGAATAACTTTTCCAGTTTTTAAGGGACGCAGATAAAATTGATATCTAAATTAAAGCTTAGGTTCTCCCCTCTCGGAAAAACACAAAATCTTTGAATTTGGATAATGTCTTCATACCTTAAACGGCCTCCATGGACACTTAGCCCCCTGTAAAATACGGTCAACTTGCATGCGGTTTCACCGAAAACAATACAGCACTGTACACTGTTACGAAAGAAACATTTCTAAGGTTGGGAATAACTTTTCAAGTTTTTGAGGGAGGCAGATAAAATTGATATCTAAATTAAAGCTTAGGTTCTCCCCTCTCGGAAAAACACAAAATCTTTGAATTTGGATAATGTCTTCATACCTTAAACGGCCTCCATGGACACTTAGCCCCCTGTAAAATACGGTCAACTTGCATGCGGTTTCACAGAAAACAATACAGCACTGTACACTGTTACGAAAGAAACATTTCTAAGGTTGGGAATAACTTTTCAAGTTTTTAAGGGGGCAGATAAAATTGATATCTAAATTAAAGCTTAGGTTCTCGCCTCTCAGAAAAACACAAAATCTTTGAATTTGGATAATGTCTTCATACCTTAAACGGCCTCCATGGACACTTAGCCCCCTGTAAAATACGGTCAACTTGCATGCGGTTTCACAGAAAACAATACAGCACTGTACACTGTTACGAAAGAAACATTTCTAAGGTTGGGAATAACTTTTCAAGTTTTTGAGGGAGGCAGATAAAATTGATATCTAAATTAAAGCTTAGGTTCTCCCTCTCGGAAAAACACAACATCTTTGAATTTGGATAATGTCTTCATACCTTAAACGGCCTCCATGGACACTTAGCCCCCTGTAAAATACGGTCAACTTGCATGCGGTTTCACAGAAAACAATACAGCACTGTACACTGTTACGAAAGAAACATTTCTAAGGTTGGGAATAACTTTTCCAGTTTTTAAGAAGGCAGATAAAATTGATATCTAAATTAAAGCTTAGGTTCTCCCCTCTCGGAAAAACACAAAATCTTTGAATTCGGATAATGTCTTCATACCTTAAACGGCCTCCATGGACATAGCCCCTGTAAAATACGGTCAACTTGCATGCGGTTTCACAGAAAACAATACAGCACTGTACACTGTTACGAAAGAAACATATCTAGGGATGGGGAAAACTATACATTAAATTAAGTGAGGCAGATAAAAATGATATATAAATTAAAGCTTAGGTTCTCCTCTCGGAAAAACACAAAATCTTTGAATTTGGATAATGTCTTCATACCTTAAACGGCCTCCATGGACACTTAGCCCCCTAAACGGTCAACTTGCATGCGGTTTCACAGAAAACAATACAGCACTGTACACTGTTACGAAAGAAACATTTCTAAGGTTGGGAATAACTTTTCAAGTTTTAAGGGAGGCAGATAAAATTGATATCTAAATTAAAGCTTAGGTTCTCCCCCTCTCGGAAAAACACAAAATCTTTGAATTTGGATAATGTCTTCATACCTTAAACGGCCTCCATGGACACTTAGCCCCCTGTAAAATACGGTCAACTTGCATGCGGTTTCACAGAAAACAATACAGCACTGTACACTGTTACGAAAGAAACATTTCTAAGGTTGGGAATAACTTTTCAAGTTTTTAAGGGGGCAGATAAAATTGATATCTAAATTAAAGCTTAGGTTCTCCCCTCTCGGAAAAACACAAAATCTTTGAATTTGGATAATGTCTTCATACCTTAAACGGCCTCCATGGACACTTAGCCCCCTGTAAAATACGGTCAACTTGCATGCGGTTTCACAGAAAACAATACAGCACTGTACACTGTTACGAAAGAAACATTTCTAAGGTTGGGAATAACTTTTCAAGTTTTTGAGGGAGGCAGATAAAATTGATATCTAAATTAAAGCTTAGGTTCTCCCCTCTCGGAAAAACACAAAATCTTTGAATTTGGATAATGTCTTCATACCTTAAACGGCCTCCATGGACACTTAGCCCCCTGTAAAATACGGTCAACTTGCATGCGGTTTCACTGAAAACAATACAGCACTGTACACTGTTACGAAAGAAACATTTCTAAGGTTGGGAATAACTTTTCCAATTTTTAAGGGAGGCAGATAAAATTGATATCTAAATTAAAGCTTAGGTTCTCCCCTCTCGGAAAAACACAAAATCTTTGAATTTGGATAATGTCTTCATACCTTAAACGGCCTCCATGGACACTTAGCCCCTGTAAAATACGGTCAACTTGCATGCGGTTTCACAGAAAACAATACAGCACTGTACACTGTTACGAAAGAAACATTTCTAAGGTTGGGAATAACTTTTCAAGTTTTTAAGGGAGGCAGATAAAATTGATATCTAAATTAAAGCTTAGGTTCTCCCCTCTCGGAAAAACACAAAATCTTTGAATTTGGATAATGTCTTCATACCTTAAACGGCCTCCATGGACACTTAGCCCCCTGTAAAATACGGTCAACTTGCATGCGGTTTCACAGAAAACAATACAGCACTGTACACTGTTACGAAAGAAACATTTCTAAGGTTGGGAATAACTTTTCAAGTTTTTAAGGGAGGCAGATAAAATTGATATCTAAATTAAAGCTTAGGTTCTCCCTCTCGGAAAAACACAAAATCTTTGAATTTGGATAATGTCTTCATACCTTAAACGGCCTCCATGGACACTTAGCCCCTGTAAAATACGGTCAACTTGCATGCGGTTTCACAGAAAACAATACAGCACTGTACACTGTTACGAAAGAAACATTTCTAAGGTTGGGAATAACTTTTCAAGTTTTTGAGGGAGGCAGATAAAATTGATATCTAAATTAAAGCTTAGGTTCCCCCTCTCGGAAAAACACAAAATCTTTGAATTTGGATAATGTCTTCATACCTTAAACGGCCTCCATGGACACTTAGCCCCCTGTAAAATACGGTCAACTTGCATGCGGTTTCACAGAAAACAATACAGCACTGTACACTGTTACGAAAGAAACATTTCTAAGGTTGGGAATAACTTTTCAAGAGGCAGATAAAATTGATATCTAAATTAAAGCTTAGGTTCTCCCCTCTCGGAAAAACACAAAATCTTTGAATTTGGATAATGTCTTCATACCTTAAACGGCCTCCATGGACACTTAGCCCCCTGTAAAATACGGTCAACTTGCATGCGGTTTCACAGAAAACAATACAGCACTGTACACTGTTACGAAAGAAACATTTCTAAGGTTGGGAATAACTTTTCAAGTTTTGAGGGAGGCAGATAAAATTGATATCTAAATTAAAGCTTAGGTTCTCCCCTCTCGGAAAAACACAAAATCTTTGAATTTGGATAATGTCTTCATACCTTAAACGGCCTCCATGGACACTTTGCCCCTGTAAAATACGGTCAACTTGCATGCGGTTTCACAGAAAACAATACAGCACTGTACACTGTTTACGAAAGAAACATTTCTAAGGTTGGGAATAACTTTTCAAGTTTTAAGGGAGGCAGATAAAATTGATATCTAAATTAAAGCTTAGGTTCTCCCTCTCGGAAAAACACAAAATCTTTGAATTTGGATAATGTCTTCATACCTTAAACGGCCTCCATGGACACTTAGCCCCCTGTAAAATACGGTCAACTTGCATGCGGTTTCACAGAAAACAATACAGCACTGTACACTGTTACGAAAGAAACATTTCTAAGGTTGGGAATAACTTTTCAAGTTTTTAAGGGAGGCAGATAAAATTGATATCTAAATTAAAGCTTAGGTTCTCCCTCTCGGAAAAACACAAAATCTTTGAATTTGGATAATGTCTTCATACCTTAAACGGCCTCCATGGACACTTAGCCCCTGTAAAATACGGTCAACTTGCATGCGGTTTCACAGAAAACAATACAGCACTGTACACTGTTACGAAAGAAACATTTCTAAGGTTGGGAATAACTTTTCAAGTTTTTAAGGGAGGCAGATAAAATTGATATCTAAATTAAAGCTTAGGTTCTCCCCTCTCGGAAAAACACAAAATCTTTGAATTTGGATAATGTCTTCATACCTTAAACGGCCTCCATGGACACTTAGCCCCTGTAAAATACGGTCAACTTGCATGCGGTTTCACAGAAAACAATACAGCACTGTACACTGTTACGAAAGAAACATTTCTAAGGTTGGGAATAACTTTTCAAGTTTTTGAGGGAGGCAGATAAAATTGATATCTAAATTAAAGCTTAGGTTCTCCCCTCTCGGAAAAACACAAAATCTTTGAATTTGGATAATGTCTTCATACCTTAAACGGCCTCCATGGACACTTAGCCCCCTGTAAAATACGGTCAACTTGCATGCGGTTTCACAGAAAACAATACAGCACTGTACACTGTTACGAAAGAAACATTTCTAAGGTTGGGAATAACTTTTCAAGTTTTTAAGGGAGGCAGATAAAATTGATATCTAAATTAAAGCTTAGGTTCTCCCTCTCGGAAAAACACAAAATCTTTGAATTTGGATAATGTCTTCATACCTTAAACGGCCTCCATGGACACTTAGCCCCCTGTAAAATACGGTCAACTTGCATGCGGTTTCACAGAAAACAATACAGCACTGTACACTGTTACGAAAGAAACATTTCTAAGGTTGGGAATAACTTTTCAAGTTTTGAAGGGAGGCAGATAAAATTGATATCTAAATTAAAGCTTAGGTTCTCCCCTCTCGGAAAAACACAAAATCTTTGAATTTGGATAATGTCTTCATACCTTAAACGGCCTCCATGGACACTTAGCCCCCTGTAAAATACGGTCAACTTGCATGCGGTTTCACAGAAAACAATACAGCACTGTACACTGTTACGAAAGAAACATTTCTAAGGTTGGGAATAACTTTTCCAGTTTTTAAGGGAGGCAGATAAAATTGATATCTAAATTAAAGCTTAGGTTCTCCCCTCTCGGAAAAACACAAAATCTTTGAATTTGGATAATGTCTTCATACCTTAAACGGCCTCCATGGACACTTAGCCCCCTGTAAAATACGGTCAACTTGCATGCGGTTTCACAGAAAACAATACAGCACTGTACACTGTTACGAAAGAAACATTTCTAAGGTTGGGAATAACTTTTCAAGTTTTTGAGGGAGGCAGATAAAATTGATATCTAAATTAAAGCTTAGGTTCTCCCCTCTCGGAAAAACACAAAATCTTTGAATTTGGATAATGTCTTCATACCTTAAACGGCCTCCATGGACACTTAGCCCCTGTAAAATACGGTCAACTTGCATGCGGTTTCACTGAAATCAATACAGCACTGTACACTGTTACGAAAGAAACATTTCTAAGGTTGGGAATAACTTTTCAAGTAGGCAGATAAAATTGATATCTAAATTAAAGCTTAGGTTCTCCCCTCTCGGAAAAACACAAAATCTTTGAATTTGGATAATGTCTTCATACCTTAAACGGCCTCCATGGACACTTAGCCCCCTGTAAAATACGGTCAACTTGCATGCGGTTTCACAGAAAACAATACAGCACTGTACACTGTTACGAAAGAAACATTTCTAAGGTTGGGAATAACTTTTCAGAGGCAGATAAAATTGATATCTAAATTAAAGCTTAGGTTCTCCCCTCTCGGAAAAACACAAAATCTTTGAATTTGGATAATGTCTTCATACCTTAAACGGCCTCCATGGACACTTAGCCCCCTGTAAAATACGGTCAACTTGCATGCGGTTTCACTGAAAACAATACAGCACTGTACACTGTTACGAAAGAAACATTTCTAAGGTTGGGAATAACTTTTCAAGTTTTTAAGGGAGGCAGATAAAATTGATATCTAAATTAAAGCTTAGGTTCTCCCCTCTCGGAAAAACACAAAATCTTTGAATTTGGATAATGTCTTCATACCTTAAACGGCCTCCATGGACACTTAGCCCCCTGTAAAATACGGTCAACTTGCATGCGGTTTCACAGAAAACAATACAGCACTGTACACTGTTACGAAAGAAACATTTCTAAGGTTGGGAATAACTTTTCAAGTTTTTTAGGGAGGCAGATAAAATTGATATCTAAATTAAAGCTTAGGTTCTCCCCTCTCGGAAAAACACAAAATCTTTGAATTTGGATAATGTCTTCATACCTTAAACGGCCTCCATGGACACTTAGCCCCTGTAAAATACGGTCAACTTGCATGCGGTTTCACAGAAAACAATACAGCACTGTACACTGTTACGAAAGAAACATTTCTAAGGTTGGGAATAACTTTTCAAGTTTTTAAGGGAGGCAGATAAAATTGATATCTAAATTAAAGCTTAGGTTCTCCCTCTCGGAAAAACACAAAATCTTTGAATTTGGATAATGTCTTCATACCTTAAACGGCCTCCATGGACACTTAGCCCCCTGTAAAATACGGTCAACTTGCATGCGGTTTCACAGAAAACAATACAGCACTGTACACTGTTACGAAAGAAACATTTCTAAGGTTGGGAATAACTTTTCAAGTTTTTGAGGAGGCAGATAAAATTGATATCTAAATTAAAGCTTAGGTTCTCCCCTCTCGGAAAAACACAAAATCTTTGAATTTGGATAATGTCTTCATACCTTAAACGGCCTCCATGGACACTTAGCCCCCTGTAAAATACGGTCAACTTGCATGCGGTTTCACAGAAAACAATACAGCACTGTACACTGTTAAGAAAGAAACATTTCTAAGGTTGGGAATAACTTTTCAAGTTTTAATGGAGGCAGATAAAATTGATATCTAAATTAAATCTTAGGTTCTACCCTCTCGGAAAACACAAAATCTTTGAATTTGGATAATGTCTTCATACCTTAAACGGCCTCCATGGACACTTAGCCCCCTGTAAAATACGGTCAACTTGCATGCGGTTTCACAGAAAACAATACAGCACTGTACACTGTTACGAAAGAAACATTTCTAAGGTTGGGAATAACTTTTCAAGTTTTTGAGGGAGGCAGATAAAATTGATATCTAAATTAAAGCTTAGGTTCTCCCCTCTCGGAAATCCACAACATCTTTGAATTTGGATAATGTCTTCATACCTTAAACGGCCTCCATGGACACTTAGCCCCTGTAAAATACGGTCAACTTGCATGCGGTTTCACAGAAAACAATACAGCACTGTACACTGTTACAGAAAGAAACATTTCTAAGGTTGGGAATAACTTTTCAAGTTTTTGAGGAGGCAGATAAAATTGATATCTAAATTAAAGCTTAGGTTCTCCCCTCTCGGAAAAACACAAAATCTTTGAATTTGGATAATGTCTTCATACCTTAAACGGACTCCATGGACACTTAGCCCCCTTTAAAATACGGTCAACTTGCATGCGGTTTCACAGAAAACAATACAGCACTGTACACTGTTACGAAAGAAACATTTCTAAGGTTGGGAATAACCTTTCCAGTTTTTAAGGGAGGCAGATAAAATTGATATCTAAATTAAAGCTTAGGTTCTCCCCTCTCGGAAAAACACAAAATCTTTGAATTTGGATAATGTCTTCATACCTTAAACGGCCTCCATGGACACTTAGCCCCCTTTAAAATACGGTCAACTTGCATGCGGTTTCACAGAAAACAATACAGCACTGTACACTGTTACGAAAGAAACATTTCTAAGGTTGGGAATAACTTTTCCAGTTTTTAAGCTTGGGAGGCAGATAAAATTGATATCTAAATTAAAGCTTAGGTTCTCCCCTCTCGGAAAAACACAAAATCTTTGAATTTGGATAATGTCTTCATACCTTAAACGGCCTCCATGGACACTTAGCCCCCTGTAAAATACGGTCAACTTGCATGCGGTTTCACAGAAAACAATACAGCACTGTACACTGTTACGAAAGAAACATTTCTAAGGTTGGGAATAACTTTTCAAGTTTTTGAGGGAGGCAGATAAAATTGATATCTAAATTAAAGCTTAGGTTGTCCCCTCTCGGAAAAACACAAAATCTTTGAATTTGGATAATGTCTTCATACCTTAAACGGCCTCCATGGACACTTAGCCCCCTGTAAAATACGGTCAACTTGCATGCGGTTTCACAGAAAACAATACAGCACTGTACACTGTTACGAAAGAAACATTTCTAAGGTTGGGAATAACTTTTCAAGTTTTTGAGGGAGGCAGATAAAATTGATATCTAAATTAAAGCTTAGGTTCTCCCCTCTCGGAAAAACACAAAATCTTTGAATTTGGATAATGTCTTCATACCTTAAACGGCCTCCATGGACACTTAGCCCCTGTAAAATACGGTCAACTTGCATGCGGTTTCACAGAAAACAATACAGCACTGTACACTGTTACGAAAGAAACATTTCTAAGGTTGGGAATAACTTTTCAAGTTTTTAAGGGGGCAGATAAAATTGATATCTAAATTAAAGCTTAGGTTCTCCCCTCTCGGAAAAACACAAAATCTTTGAATTTGGATAATGTCTTCATACCTTAAACGGCCTCCATGGACACTTAGCCCCTGTAAAATACGGTCAACTTGCATGCGGTTTCACAGAAAACAATACAGCACTGTACACTGTTACGAAGAAACATTTCTAAGGTTGGGAATAACTTTTCAAGTTTTAAGGAGGCAGATAAAATTGATATCTAAATTAAAGCTTAGGTTCTCCCCTCTCGGAAAAACACAAAATCTTTGAATTTGGATAATGTCTTCATACCTTAAACGGCCTCCATGGACACTTAGCCCCCTGTAAAATACGGTCAACTTGCATGCGGTTTCACAGAAAACAATACAGCACTGTACACTGTTACGAAAGAAACATTTCTAAGGTTGGGAATAACTTTTCAAGTTTTTGAGGAAGGCAGATAAAATTGATATCTAAATTAAAGCTTAGGTTCTCCCCTCTCGGAAAAACACAAAATCTTTGAATTTGGATAATGTCTTCATACCTTAAACGGCCTCCATGGACACTTAGCCCCCTATAAAATACGGTCAACTTGCATGCGGTTTCACAGAAAACAATACAGCACTGTACACTGTTACGAAAGAAACATTTCTAAGGTTGGGAATAACTTTTCAAGTTTTTAAGGGAGGCAGATAAAATTGATATCTAAATTAAAGCTTAGGTTCTCCCTCTCGGAAAAACACAAAATCTTTGAATTTGGATAATGTCTTCATACCTTAAACGGCCTCCATGGACACTTAGCCCCCTGTAAAATACGGTCAACTTGCATGCGGTTTCACAGAAAACAATACAGCACTGTACACTGTTAAGGTTGGGAATAACTTTTCAAGTTGTTGAGGGAGGCAGATAAAATTGATATCTAAATTAAAGCTTAGGTTCTCCCCTCTCGGAAAAACACAAAATCTTTGAATTTGGATAATGTCTTCATACCTTAAACGGCCTCCATGGACACTTAGCCCCCTGTAAAATACGGTCAACTTGCATGCGGTTTCACAGAAAACAATACAGCACTGTACACTGTTACGAAAGAAACATTTCTAAGGTTGGGAATAACTTTTCAAGTTTTTAAGGGAGGCAGATAAAATTGATATCTAAATTAAAGCTTAGGTTCTCCCCTCTCGGAAAAACACAAAATCTTTGAATTTGGATAATGTCTTCATACCTTAAACGGCCTCCATGGACACTTAGCCCCTGTAAAATACGGTCAACTTGCATGCGGTTTCACAGAAAACAATACAGCACTGTACACTGTTACGAAAGAAACATTTCTAAGGTTGGGAATAACTTTTCAAGTTTTTAAGAAGGCAGATAAAATTGATATCTAAATTAAAGCTTAGGTTCTCCCCTCTCGGAAAAACACAAAATCTTTGAATTTGGATAATGTCTTCATACCTTAAACGGCCTCCATGGACACTTAGCCCCTGTAAAATACGGTCAACTTGCATGCGGTTTCACAGAAAACAATACAGCACTGTACACTGTTACGAAAGAAACATTTCTAAGGTTGGGAATAACTTTTCAAGTTTTTAAGGGAGGCAGATAAAATTGATATCTAAATTAAAGCTTAGGTTCTCCCCTCTCGGAAAAACACAAAATCTTTGAATTTGGATAATGTCTTCATACCTTAAACGGCCTCCATGGACACTTAGCCCCTGTAAAATACGGTCAACTTGCATGCGGTTTCACAGAAAACAATACAGCACTGTACACTGTTACGAAAGAAACATTTCTAAGGTTGGGAATAACTTTTCAAGTTTTTGAGGGAGGCAGATAAAATTGATATCTAAATTAAAGCTTAGGTTCTCCCCTCTCGGAAAAACACAAAATCTTTGAATTTGGATAATGTCTTCATACCTTAAACGGCCTCCATGGACACTTAGCCCCCTGTAAAATACGGTCAACTTGCATGCGGTTTCACAGAAAACAATACAGCACTGTACACTGTTACGAAAAAACATTTCTAAGGTTGGGAATAACTTTTCAAGTTTTTAAGGGGGCAGATAAAATTGATATCTAAATTAAAGCTTAGGTTCTCCCCTCTCGGAAAAACACAAAATCTTTGAATTTGGATAATGTCTTCATACCTTAAACGGCCTCCATGGACACTTAGCCCCTGTAAAATACGGTCAACTTGCATGCGGTTTCACAGAAAACAATACAGCACTGTACACTGTTACGAAAGAAACATTTCTAAGGTTGGGAATAACTTTTCAAGTTTTGAGGAGGCAGATAAAATTGATATCTAAATTAAAGCTTAGGTTCTCCCCTCTCGGAAAAACACAAAATCTTTGAATTTGGATAATGTCTTCATACCTTAAACGGCCTCCATGGACACTTAGCCCCTGTAAAATACGGTCAACTTGCATGCGGTTTCACTGAAAACAATACAGCACTGTACACTGTTACAGAAAGAAACATTTCTAAGGTTGGGAATAACTTTTCAAGTTTTTAAGGAGGCAGATAAAATTGATATCTAAATTAAAGCTTAGGTTCTCCCCTCTCGGAAAAACACAAAATCTTTGAATTTGGATAATGTCTTCATACCTTAAACGGCCTCCATGGACACTTAGCCCCTGTAAAATACGGTCAACTTGCATGCGGTTTCACAGAAAACAATACAGCACTGTACACTGTTACGAAAGAAACATTTCTAAGGTTGGGAATAACTTTTCAAGTTTTTAAGGGAGGCAGATAAAATTGATATCTAAATTAAAGCTTAGGTTCTCCCCTCTCGGAAAAACACAAAATCTTTGAATTTGGATAATGTCTTCATACCTTAAACGGCCTCCATGGACACTTAGCCCCCTGTAAAATACGGTCAACTTGCATGCGGTTTCACAGAAAACAATACAGCACTGTACACTGTTACGAAAGAAACATTTCTAAGGTTGGGAATAACTTTTCAAGTTTTTGAGGAAGGCAGATAAAATTGATATCTAAATTAAAGCTTAGGTTCTCCCCTCTCGGAAAAACACAAAATCTTTGAATTTGGATAATGTCTTCATACCTTAAACGGCCTCCATGGACACTTAGCCCCCTGTAAAATACGGTCAACTTGCATGCGGTTTCACAGAAAACAATACAGCACTGTACACTGTTACGAAAGAAACATTTCTAAGGTTGGGAATAACTTTTCAAGTTTTTGAGGGAGGCAGATAAAATTGATATCTAAATTAAAGCTTAGGTTCTCCCTCTCGGAAAAACACAAAATCTTTGAATTTGGATAATGTCTTCATACCTTAAACGGCCTCCATGGACACTTAGCCCCCTGTAAAATACGGTCAACTTGCATGCGGTTTCACAGAAAACAATACAGCTCTCTACACTGTTACGAAAGAAACATTTCTAAGGTTGGGAATAACTTTTCAAGTTTTTGAGGGAGGCAGATAAAATTGATATCTAAATTAAAGCTTAGGTTCTCCCCTCTCGGAAAAACACAAAATCTTTGAATTTGGATAATGTCTTCATACCTTAAACGGCCTCCATGGACACTTAGCCGCCTGTAAAATACGGTCAACTTGCATGCGGTTTCACAGAAAACAATACAGCACTGTACACTGTTACGAAAGAAACATTTCTAAGGTTGGGAATAACTTTTCAAGTTTTGGAGGCAGATAAAATTGATATCTAAATTAAAGCTTAGGTTCTCCCCTCTCGGAAAAACACAAAATCTTTGAATTTGGATAATGTCTTCATACCTTAAACGGCCTCCATGGACACTTAGCCCCCTGTAAAATACGGTCAACTTGCATGCGGTTTCACAGAAAACAATACAGCACTGTACACTGTTACAGAAAGAAACATTTCTAAGGTTGGGAATAACTTTTCAAGTTTTGAGGGAGGCAGATAAAATTGATATCTAAATTAAAGCTTAGGTTCTCCCCTCTCGGAAAAACACAAAATCTTTGAATTTGGATAATGTCTTCATACCTTAAACGGCCTCCATGGACACTTAGCCCCCTGTAAAATACGGTCAACTTGCATGCGGTTTCACAGAAAACAATACAGCACTGTACACTGTTACGAAAGAAACATTTCTAAGGTTGGGAATAACTTTTCAAGTTTTAAGGGAGGCAGATAAAATTGATATCTAAATTAAAGCTTAGGTTCTCCCCTCTCGGAAAAACACAAAATCTTTGAATTTGGATAATGTCTTCATACCTTAAACGGCCTCCATGGACACTTAGCCCCTGTAAAATACGGTCAACTTGCATGCGGTTTCACAGAAAACAATACAGCACTGTACACTGTTACGAAAGAAACATTTCTAAGGTTGGGAATAACTTTTCCAGTTTTTAAGAAGGCAGATAAAATTGATATCTAAATTAAAGCTTAGGTTCTCCCCTCTCGGAAAAACACAAAATCTTTGAATTTGGATAATGTCTTCATACCTTAAACGGCCTCCATGGACACTTAGCCCCTGTAAATACGGTCAACTTGCATGCGGTTTCACAGAAAACAATACAGCACTGTACACTGTTACGAAAGAAACATTTCTAAGGTTGGGAATAACTTTTCCAGTTTTTAAGAAGGCAGATAAAATTGATATCTAAATTAAAGCTTAGGTTCTCCCCTCTCGGAAAAACACAAAATCTTTGAATTTGGATAATGTCTTCATACCTTAAACGGCCTCCATGGACACTTAGCCCCAGTAAAATACGGTCAACTTGCATGCGGTTTCACAGAAAACAATACAGCACTGTACACTGTTACGAAAGAAACATTTCTAAGGTTGGGAATAACTTTTCAAGTTTTGAGGGAGGCAGATAAAATTGATATCTAAATTAAAGCTTAGGTTCTCCCCTCTCGGAAAAACACAAAATCTTTGAATTTGGATAATGTCTTCATACCTTAAACGGCCTCCATGGACACTTAGCCCCCTGTAAAATACGGTCAACTTGCATGCGGTTTCACAGAAAACAATACAGCACTGTACACTGTTACGAAAGAAACATTTCTAAGGTTGGGAATAACTTTTCCAGTTTTTAAGCTTGGGAGGCAGATAAAATTGATATCTAAATTAAAGCTTAGGTTCTCCCTCTCGGAAAAACACAAAATCTTTGAATTTGGATAATGTCTTCATACCTTAAACGGCCTCCATGGACACTTAGCCCCCTGTAAAATACGGTCAACTTGCATGCGGTTTCACAGAAAACAATACAGCACTGTACACTGTTACGAAAGAAACATTTCTAAGGTTGGGAATAACTTTTCAAGTTTTTAAGGGAGGCAGATAAAATTGATATCTAAATTAAAGCTTAGGTTCTCCCTCTCGGAAAAACACAAAATCTTTGAATTTGGATAATGTCTTCATACCTTAAACGGCCTCCATGGACACTTAGCCCCTGTAAAATACGGTCAACTTGCATGCGGTTTCACAGAAAACAATACAGCACTGTACACTGTTACGAAAGAAACATTTCTAAGGTTGGGAATAACTTTTCAAGTTTTTGAGGAAGGCAGATAAAATTGATATCTAAATTAAAGCTTAGGTTCTCCCTCTCGGAAAAACACAAAATCTTTGAATTTGGATAATGTCTTCATACCTTAAACGGCCTCCATGGACACTTAGCCCCCTGTAAAATACGGTCAACTTGCATGCGGTTTCACAGAAAACAATACAGCACTGTACACTGTTACGAAAGAAACATTTCTAAGGTTGGGAATAACTTTTCAAGTTTTTAAGGGAGGCAGATAAAATTGATATCTAAATTAAAGCTTAGGTTCTCCCCTCTCGGAAAAACACAAAATCTTTGAATTTGGATAATGTCTTCATACCTTAAACGGCCTCCATGGACACTTAGCCCCCTGTAAAATACGGTCAACTTGCATGCGGTTTCACTGAAAACAATACAGCACTGTACACTGTTACGAAAGAAACATTTCTAAGGTTGGGAATAACTTTTCAAGTTTTAAGGGAGGCAGATAAAATTGATATCTAAATTAAAGCTTAGGTTCTCCCCTCTCGGAAAAACACAAAATCTTTGAATTTGGATAATGTCTTCATACCTTAAACGGCCTCCATGGACACTTAGCCCCCTGTAAAATACGGTCAACTTGCATGCGGTTTCACAGAAAACAATACAGCACTGTACACTGTTACGAAAGAAACATTTCTAAGGTTGGGAATAACTTTTCAAGTTTTTGAGGAAGGCAGATAAAATTGATATCTAAATTAAAGCTTAGGTTCTCCCCTCTCGGAAAAACACAAAATCTTTGAATTTGGATAATGTCTTCATACCTTAAACGGCCTCCATGGACACTTAGCCCCTGTAAAATACGGTCAACTTGCATGCGGTTTCACAAAAAACAATACAGCACTGTACACTGTTACGAAAGAAACATTTCTAAGGTTGGGAATAACTGTTCAATTTTTAAGGGAGGCAGATACAATTGATATCTAAATTAAAGCTTAGGTTCTCCGTCTCGGAAAAACACAAAATCTTTGAATTTGGATAATGTCTTCATACCTTAAACGGCCTCCATGGACACTTAGCCCCCTGTAAAATACGGTCAACTTGCATGCGGTTTCACAGAAAACAATACAGCACTGTACACTGTTACGAAAGAAACATTTCTAAGGTTGGGAATAACTTTTCACTTTTTAATGGTAGGCAGATAAAATTGATATCTAAATTAAAGCTTAGGTTCTCCCCTCTCGGAAAAACACAAAATCTTTGAATTTGGATAATGTCTTCATACCTTAAACGGCCTCCATGGACACTTAGCCCCCTGTAAAATACGGTCAACTTGCATGCGGTTTCACAGAAAACAATACAGCACTGTACACTGTTACGAAAGAAACATTTCTAAGGTTGGGAATAACTTTTCAAGTTTTTTAGGGAGGCAGATAAAATTGATATCTAAATTAAATCTTAGGTTCTCCCCTCTCGGAAAACACAAAATCTTTGAATTTGGATAATGTCTTCATACCTTAAACGGCCTCCATGGACACTTAGACCCCTGTAAAATACGGTCAACTTGCATGCGGTTTCACAGAAAACAATACAGCACTGTACACTGTTACGAAAGAAACATTTCTAAGGTTGGGAATAACTTTTCAAGTTTTAAGGGAGGCAGATAAAATTGATATCTAAATTAAAGCTTAGGTTGTCCCTCTCGGAAAAACACAAAATCTTTGAATTTGGATAATGTCTTCATACCTTAAACGGCCTCCATGGACACTTAGCCCCCTGTAAAATACGGTCAACTTGCATGCGGTTTCACAGAAAACAATACAGCACTGTACACTGTTACGAAGAAACATTTCTAAGGTTGGGAATAACTTTTCCAGTTTTAAGGGAGGCAGATAAAATTGATATCTAAATTAAAGCTTAGGTTCTCCCCTCTCGGAAAAACACAAAATCTTTGAATTTGGATAATGTCTTCATACCTTAAACGGCCTCCATGGACACTTAGCCCCTGTAAAATACGGTCAACTTGCATGCGGTTTCACTGAAAACAATACAGCACTGTACTCTGTTACGAAAGAAACATTTCTTAGTTTGGGAATTACTTTTCTAGAATTGATTTGAGGCTGATAAAATTGATATCTAAATTAAAGCTTAGGTTCTCCCCTCTCGGAAAAACACAAAATCTTTGAATTTGGATAATGTCTTCATACCTTAAACGGCCTCCATGGACACTTAGCCCCTGTAAAATACGGTCAACTTGCATGCGGTTTCACAGAAAACAATACAGCACTGTACACTGTTACGAAAGAAACATTTCTAAGGTTGGGAATAACTTTTCAAGTTTTTAAGGAGGCAGATAAAATTGATATCTAAATTAAAGCTTAGGTTCTCCCCTCTCGGAAAAACACAAAATCTTTGAATTTGGATAATGTCTTCATACCTTAAACGGCCTCCATGGACACTTAGCCCCCTGTAAAATACGGTCAACTTGCATGCGGTTTCACTGAAAACAATACAGCACTGTACACTGTTACAAAAGAAACATTTCTAAGGTTGGGAATAACTTTTCAAGTTTTTAAGGGAGGCAGATAAAATTGATATCTAAATTAAAGCTTAGGTTCTCCCCTCTCGGAAAAACACAAAATCTTTGAATTTGGATAATGTCTTCATACCTTAAACGGCCTCCATGGACACTTAGCCCCCTGTAAAATACGGTCAACTTGCATGCGGTTTCACAGAAAACAATACAGCACTGTACACTGTTACGAAAGAAACATTTCTAAGGTTGGGAATAACTTTTCAAGTTTTTGAGGAGGCAGATAAAATTGATATCTAAATTAAAGCTTAGGTTCTCCCCTCTCGGAAAAACACAAAATCTTTGAATTTGGATAATGTCTTCATACCTTAAACGGCCTCCATGGACACTTAGCCCCCTGTAAAATACGGTCAACTTGCATGCGGTTTCACAGAAAACAATACAGCACTGTACACTGTTACGAAAGAAACATTTCTAAGGTTGGGAATAACTTTTCCAGTTTTTAAGGGAGGCAGATAAAATTGATATCTAAATTAAAGCTTAGGTTCTCCCCTCTGGGTTTAAATCATAATCTTTGTTTTTGGTTAATTTCTTCATACCTTAAACGGCCTCCATGGACACTTAGCCCCCTGTAAAATACGGTCAACTTGCATGCGGTTTCACAGAAAACAATACAGCACTGTACACTGTTACGAAAGAAACATTTCTAAGGTTGGGAATAACTTTTCAAGTTTTAAGGGAGGCAGATAAAATTGATATCTAAATTAAAGCTTAGGTTCTCCCCTCTCGGAAAAACACAAAATCTTTGAATTTGGATAATGTCTTCATACCTTAAACGGCCTCCATGGACACTTAGCCCCTGTAAAATACGGTCAACTTGCATGCGGTTTCACAGAAAACAATACAGCACTGTACACTGTTACGAAAGAAACATTTCTAAGGTTGGGAATAACTTTTCAAGTTTTTGAGGGAGGCAGATAAAATTGATATCTAAATTAAAGCTTAGGTTCTCCCCTCTCGGAAAAACACAAAATCTTTGAATTTGGATAATGTCTTCATACCTTAAACGGCCTCCATGGACACTTAGCCCCTGTAAAATACGGTCAACTTGCATGCGGTTTCACAGAAAACAATACAGCACTGTACACTGTTACGAAAGAAACATTTCTAAGGTTGGGAATAACTTTTCAAGTTTTGAGGGAGGCAGATAAAATTGATATCTAAATTAAAGCTTAGGTTCCCCCTCTCGGAAAAACACAAAATCTTTGAATTTGGATAATGTCTTCATACCTTAAACGGCCTCCATGGACACTTAGCCCCCTGTAAAATACGGTCAACTTGCATGCGGTTTCACAGAAAACAATACAGCACTGTACACTGTTACGAAAGAAACATTTCTAAGGTTGGGAATAACTTTTCAAGTTTTTAAGTGAGGCAGATAAAATTGATATCTAAATTAAAGCTTAGGTTCTCCCCTCTCGGAAAAACACAAAATCTTTGAATTTGGATAATGTCTTCATACCTTAAACGGCCTCCATGGACACTTAGCCCCTGTAAAATACGGTCAACTTGCATGCGGTTTCACAGAAAACAATACAGCACTGTACACTGTTACGAAAGAAACATTTCTAAGGTTGGGAATAACTTTTCAAGTTTTTGAGGGAGGCAGATAAAATTGATATCTAAATTAAAGCTTAGGTTCTCCCCTCTCGGAAAAACACAACATCTTTGAATTTGGATAATGTCTTCATACCTTAAACGGCCTCCATGGACACTTAGCCCCCTGTAAAATACGGTCAACTTGCATGCGGTTTCACAGAAAACAATACAGCACTGTACACTGTTACGAAAGAAACATTTCTAAGGTTGGGAATAACTTTTCAAGTTTTTGAGTTAGGCAGATAAAATTGATATCTAAATTAAAGCTTAGGTTCTCCCCTCTCGGAAAAACACAACATCTTTGAATTTGGATAATGTCTTCATACCTTAAACGGCCTCCATGGACACTTAGCCCCCTGTAAAATACGGTCAACTTGCATGCGGTTTCACAGAAAACAATACAGCACTGTACACTGTTACGAAAGAAACATTTCTAAGGTTGGGAATAACTTTTCAAGTTTTTAAGGGAGGCAGATAAAATTGATATCTAAATTAAAGCTTAGGTTCTCCCCTCTCGGAAAAACACAAAATCTTTGAATTTGGATAATGTCTTCATACCTTAAACGGCCTCCATGGACACTTAGCCCCCTGTAAAATACGGTCAACTTGCATGCGGTTTCACTGAAAACAATACAGCACTGTACACTGTTACGAAAGAAACATTTCTAAGGTTGGGAATAACTTTTCAAGTTTTTAATGGAGGCAGATAAAATTGATATCTAAATTAAAGCTTAGGTTCTCCCCTCTCGGAAAAACACAAAATCTTTGAATTTGGATAATGTCTTCATACCTTAAACGGCCTCCATGGACACTTAGCCCCCTATAAAATACGGTCAACTTGCATGCGGTTTCACAGAAAACAATACAGCACTGTACACTGTTACGAAAGAAACATTTCTAAGGTTGGGAATAACTTTTCAAGTTTTTGAAGGAGGCAGATAAAATTGATATCTAAATTAAAGCTTAGGTTCTCCCCTCTCGGAAAAACACAAAATCTTTGAATTTGGATAATGTCTTCATACCTTAAACGGCCTCCATGGACACTTAGCCCCCTGTAAAATACGGTCAACTTGCATGCGGTTTCACAGAAAACAATACAGCACTGTACACTGTTACGAAAGAAACATTTCTAAGGTTGGGAATAACTTTTCCAGTTTTTAAGAAGGCAGATAAAATTGATATCTAAATTAAAGCTTAGGTTCTCCCCTCTCGGAAAAACACAAAATCTTTGAATTTGGATAATGTCTTCATACCTTAAACGGCCTCCATGGACACTTAGCCCCCTGTAAATACGGTCAACTTGCATGCGGTTTCACAGAAAACAATACAGCACTGTACACTGTTACAATAGAGACATTTCTAAGGTTGGGAATAACTTTTCAAGTTTTGAGGGAGGCAGATAAAATTGATATCTAAATTAAAGCTTAGGTTCTCCCCTCTCGGAAAAACACAAAATCTTTGAATTTGGATAATGTCTTCATACCTTAAACGGCCTCCATGGACACTTAGCCCCCTGTAAAATACGGTCAACTTGCATGCGGTTTCACAGAAAACAATACAGCACTGTACACTGTTACGAAAGAAACATTTCTAAGGTTGGGAATAACTTTTCAAGTTTTAAGGGAGGCAGATAAAATTGATATCTAAATTAAAGCTTAGGTTCTCCCCTCTCGGAAAAACACAAAATCTTTGAATTTGGATAATGTCTTCATACCTTAAACGGCCTCCATGGACACTTAGCCCCCTGTAAAATACGGTCAACTTGCATGCGGTTTCACAGAAAACAATACAGCACTGTACACTGTTACGAAAGAAACATTTCTAAGGTTGGGAATAACTTTTCCAGTTTTTAAGAAGGCAGATAAAATTGATATCTAAATTAAAGCTTAGGTTCTCCCCTCTCGGAAAAACACAAAATCTTTGAATTTGGATAATGTCTTCATACCTTAAACGGCCTCCATGGACACTTAGCCCCCTGTAAAATACGGTCAACTTGCATGCGGTTTCACAGAAAACAATACAGCACTGTACACTGTTACGAAAGAAACATTTCTAAGGTTGGGAATAACTTTTCAAGTTTTTGAGGGAGGCAGATAAAATTGATATCTAAATTAAAGCTTAGGTTCTCCCCTCTCGGAAAAACACAAAATCTTTGAATTTGGATAATGTCTTCATACCTTAAACGGCCTCCATGGACACTTAGCCCCCTGTAAAATACGGTCAACTTGCATGCGGTTTCACAGAAAACAATACAGCACTGTACACTGTTACGAAAGAAACATTTCTAAGGTTGGGAATAACTTTTCCAGTTTTTAAGGGAGGCAGATAAAATTGATATCTAAATTAAAGCTTAGGTTCTCCCCTCTCGGAAAAACACAAAATCTTTGAATTTGGATAATGTCTTCATACCTTAAACGGCCTCCATGGACACTTAGCCCCCTGTAAAATACGGTCAACTTGCATGCGGTTTCACAGAAAACAATACAGCACTGTACACTGTTACGAAAGAAACATTTCTAAGGTTGGGAATAACTTTTCAAGTTTTTTAGGGAGGCAGATAAAATTGATATCTAAATTAAAGCTTAGGTTCTCCCCTCTCGGAAAAACACAAAATCTTTGAATTTGGATAATGTCTTCATACCTTAAACGGCCTCCATGGACACTTAGCCCCTGGGAATATACGGTCAACTTGCATGCGGTTTCACAGAAAACAATACAGCACTGTACACTGTTACGAAAGAAACATTTCTAAGGTTGGGAATAACTTTTCAAGTTTTTAGGGGAGGCAGATAAAATTGATATCTAAATTAAAGCTTAGGTTCTCCCCTCTCGGAAAAACACAAAATCTTTGAATTTGGATAATGTCTTCATACCTTAAACGGCCTCCATGGACACTTAGCCCCCTGTAAAATACGGTCAACTTGCATGCGGTTTCACAGAAAACAATACAGCACTGTACACTGTTACGAAAGAAACATTTCTAAGGTTGGGAATAACTTTTCAATGTTAGGATGTAGGCAGATAAAATTGATATCTAAATTAAAGCTTAGGTTCTCCCCTCTCGGAAAAACACAACATCTTTGAATTTGGATAATGTCTTCATACCTTAAACGGCCTCCATGGACACTTAGCCCCTGTAAAATACGGTCAACTTGCATGCGGTTTCACAGAAAACAATACAGCACTGTACACTGTTACGAAAGAAACATTTCTAAGGTTGGGAATAACTTTTCAAGTTTTAAGGAGGCAGATAAAATTGATATCTAAATTAAAGCTTAGGTTCCCCCTCTCGGAAAAACACAAAATCTTTGAATTTGGATAATGTCTTCATACCTTAAACGGCCTCCATGGACACTTAGCCCCCTGTAAAATACGGTCAACTTGCATGCGGTTTCACAGAAAACAATACAGCACTGTACACTGTTACGAAAGAAACATTTCTAAGGTTGGGAATAACTTTTCAAGTTTTTGAGGGAGGCAGATAAAATTGATATCTAAATTAAAGCTTAGGTTCTCCCCTCTCGGAAAAACACAAAATCTTTGAATTTGGATAATGTCTTCATACCTTAAACGGCCTCCATGGACACTTAGCCCCTGTAAAATACGGTCAACTTGCATGCGGTTTCACAGAAAACAATACAGCACTGTACACTGTTACGAAAGAAACATTTCTAAGGTTGGGAATAACTTTTCAAGTTTTAAGGAGGCAGATAAAATTGATATCTAAATTAAAGCTTAGGTTCTCCCTCTCGGAAAATCACAAAATCTTTGAATTTGGATAATGTCTTCATACCTTAAACGGCCTCCATGGACACTTAGCCCCTGTAAAATACGGTCAACTTGCATGCGGTTTCACAGAAAACAATACAGCACTGTACACTGTTACGAAAGAAACATTTCTAAGGTTGGGAATAACTTTTCCAGTTTTTAATGGATGCAGATAAAATTGATATCTAAATTAAAGCTTAGGTTCTCTCCTCTCGGAAAAACACAAAATCTTTGAATTTGGATAATGTCTTCATACCTTAAACGGCCTCCATGGACACTTAGCCCCCTGTAAAATACGGTCAACTTGCATGCGGTTTCACAGAAAACAATACAGCACTGTACACTGTTACGAAAGAAACATTTCTAAGGTTGGGAATAACTTTTCAAGTTTTTGAGGAGGCAGATAAAATTGATATCTAAATTAAAGCTTAGGTTCTCCCCTCTCGGAAAAACACAACATCTTTGAATTTGGATAATGTCTTCATACCTTAAACGGCCTCCATGGACACTTAGCCCCCTGTAAAATACGGTCAACTTGCATGCGGTTTCACAGAAAACAATACAGCACTGTACACTGTTACGAAAGAAACATTTCTAAGGTTGGGAATAACTTTTCCAGTTTTTAAGGGAGGCAGATAAAATTGATATCTAAATTAAAGCTTAGGTTCTCCCTCTCGGAAAAACACAAAATCTTTGAATTTGGATAATGTCTTCATACCTTAAACGGCCTCCATGGACACTTAGCCCCTGTAAAATACGGTCAACTTGCATGCGGTTTCACAGAAAACAATACAGCACTGTACACTGTTACGAAAGAAACATTTCTAAGGTTGGGAATAACTTTTCAAGTTTTTAAGGGAGGCAGATAAAATTGATATCTAAATTAAAGCTTAGGTTCTCCCCTCTCGGAAAAACACAAAATCTTTGAATTTGGATAATGTCTTCATACCTTAAACGGCCTCCATGGACACTTAGCCCCTGTAAAATACGGTCAACTTGCATGCGGTTTCACAGAAAACAATACAGCACTGTACACTGTTACGAAAGAAACATTTCTAAGGTTGGGAATAACTTTTCAAGTTTTTAAGGAGGCAGATAAAATTGATATCTAAATTAAAGCTTAGGTTCTCCCCTCTCGGAAAAACACAAAATCTTTGAATTTGGATAATGTCTTCATACCTTAAACGGCCTCCATGGACACTTAGCCCCCTGTAAAATACGGTCAACTTGCATGCGGTTTCACAGAAAACAATACAGCACTGTACACTGTTACGAAAGAAACATTTCTAAGGTTGGGAATAACTTTTCAAGATAAAATTGATATCTAAATTAAAGCTTAGGTTCTCCCCTCTCGGAAAAACACAAAATCTTTGAATTTGGATAATGTCTTCATACCTTAAACGGCCTCCATGGACACTTAGCCCCCTGTAAAATACGGTCAACTTGCATGCGGTTTCACAGAAAACAATACAGCACTGTACACTGTTACGAAAGAAACATTTCTAAGGTTGGGAATAACTTTTCAAGTTTTTAAGGGAGGCAGATAAAATTGATATCTAAATTAAAGCTTAGGTTCGTCCCTCTCGGAAAAACACAAAATCTTTGAATTTGGATAATGTCTTCATACCTTAAACGGCCTCCATGGACACTTAGCCCACTGTAAAATACGGTCAACTTGCATGCGGTTTCACTGAAAACAATACAGCACTGTACACTGTTACGAAAGAAACATTTCTAAGGTTGGGAATAACTTTTCAAGTTTTTGAGGGAGGCAGATAAAATTGATATCTAAATTAAAGCTTAGGTTCTCCCTCTCGGAAAAACACAAAATCTTTGAATTTGGATAATGTCTTCATACCTTAAACGGCCTCCATGGACACTTAGCCCCCTGTAAAATACGGTCAACTTGCATGCGGTTTCACAGAAAACAATACAGCACTGTACACTGTTACGAAAGAAACATTTCTAAGGTTGGGAATAACTTTTCAAGTTTTTAAGAGGCAGATAAAATTGATATCTAAATTAAAGCTTAGGTTATCCACTCTCGGAAAACAGAAAATCTTTGAATTTGGATAATGTCTTCATACCTTAAACGGCCTCCATGGACACTTAGCCCCCTGTAAAATACGGTCAACTTGCATGCGGTTTCACTGAAAACAATACAGCACTGTACACTGTTACGAAAGAAACATTTCTAAGGTTGGGAATAACTTTTCAAGTTTTTGAGGAAGGCAGATAAAATTGATATCTAAATTAAAGCTTAGGTACTCCTCTCTCCGAAAAACACAAAATCTTTGAATTTGGATAATGTCTTCATACCTTAAACGGCCTCCATGGACACTTAGCCCCCTGTAAAATACGGTCAACTTGCATGCGGTTTCACTGAAAACAATACAGCACTGTACACTGTTACGAAAGAAACATTTCTAAGGTTGGGAATAACTTTTCAAGTTTTTAAGGGAGGCAGATAAAATTGATATCTAAATTAAAGCTTAGGTTCTCCCCTCTCGGAAAAACACAAAATCTTTGAATTTGGATAATGTCTTCATACCTTAAACGGCCTCCATGGACACTTAGCCCCCTGTAAATACGGTCATCTTGCATGCGGTTTCACAGAAAACAATACAGCACTGTACACTGTTACGAAAGAAACATTTCTAAGGATGGGAATAACTTTTCAAGTTTGTAAGGGAGGCAGATAAAATTGATATCTAAATTAAAGCTTAGGTTCTCCCGCTCGGAAAAACACAAAATCTTTGAATTTGGATAATGTCTTCATACCTTAAACGGCCTCCATGGACACTTAGCCCCCTGTAAAATACGGTCAACTTGCATGCGGTTTCACAGAAAACAATACAGCACTGTACACTGTTACGAAAGAAACATTTCTAAGGTTGGGAATAACTTTTCAAGTTTTTGAGGGAGGCAGATAAAATTGATATCTAAATTAAAGCTTAGGTTCTCCCCTCTCGGAAAAACACAACATCTTTGAATTTGGATAATGTCTTCATACCTTAAACGGCCTCCATGGACACTTAGCCCCTGTAAAATACGGTCAACTTGCATGCGGTTTCACAGAAAACAATACAGCACTGTACACTGTTACGAAAGAAACATTTCTAAGGTTGGGAATAACTTTTCAAGTTTTGAGGGAGGCAGATAAAATTGATATCTAAATTAAAGCTTAGGTTCTCCCCTCTCGGAAAAACACAAAATCTTTGAATTTGGATAATGTCTTCCATACCTTAAACGGCCTCCATGGACACTTAGCCCCTGTAAAATACGGTCAACTTGCATGCGGTTTCACAGAAAACAATACAGCACTGTACACTGTTACGAAAGAAACATTTCTAAGGTTGGGAATAACTTTTCAAGTTTTTAAGGGAGGCAGATAAAATTGATATCTAAATTAAAGCTTAGGTTCTCCCCTCTCGGAAAAACACAAAATCTTTGAATTTGGATAATGTCTTCATACCTTAAACGGCCTCCATGGACACTTAGCCCCCTGTAAATACGGTCATCTTGCCTGCGGTTTCACAGAAAACAATACAGCACTGTACACTGTTACGAAAGAAACATTTCTAAGGATGGGAATAACTTTTCAAGTTTGTAAGGAGGCAGATAAATTTTATATCAAAATTAACGCTTTGGTACTCCCTCTCGGAAAAACACAAAATCTTTGAATTTGGATAATGTCTTCATACCTTAAACGGCCTCCATGGACACTTAGCCCCTGTAAAATACGGTCAACTTGCATGCGGTTTCACAGAAAACAATACAGCACTGTACACTGTTACGAAAGAAACATTTCTAAGGTTGGGAATAACTTTTCAAGTTTTTGAGGAGGCAGATAAAATTGATATCTAAATTAAAGCTTAGGTTCTCCCCTCTCGGAAAAACACAAAATCTTTGAATTTGGATAATGTCTTCATACCTTAAACGGCCTCCATGGACACTTAGCCCCCTGTAAAATACGGTCAACTTGCATGCGGTTTCACTGAAAACAATACAGCACTGTACACTGTTACGAAAGAAACATTTCTAAGGTTGGGAATAACTTTTCCCAAGTTTTTAAGGGAGGCAGATAAAATTGATATCTAAATTAAAGCTTAGGTTCTCCCTCTTGGAAAAACACAAAATCTTTGAATTTGGATAATGTCTTCATACCTTAAACGGCCTCCATGGACACTTAGCCCCCTGTAAAATACGGTCAACTTGCATGCGGTTTCACAGAAAACAATACAGCACTGTACACTGTTACGAAAGAAACATTTCTAAGGTTGGGAATAACTTTTCAAGTTTTTAAGGGAGGCAGATAAACTTGATATCTAAATTAAAGCTTAGGTTCTCCCTCTCGGAAAAACACAAAATCTTTGAATTTGGATAATATCTTCATACCTTAAACGGCCTCCATGGACACTTAGCCCCTGTAAAATACGGTCAACTTGCATGCGGTTTCACAGAAAACAATACAGCACTGTACACTGTTACGAAAGAAACATTTCTAAGGTTGGGAATAACTTTTCAAGTTTTTGAGGAGGCAGATAAAATTGATATCTAAATTAAAGCTTAGGTTCTCCCTCTCGGAAAAACACAAAATCTTTGAATTTGGATAATGTCTTCATACCTTAAACGGCCTCCATGGACACTTAGCCCCCTGTAAAATACGGTCAACTTGCATGCGGTTTCACAGAAAACAATACCGCGATGTACACTGTTACGAAAGAAACATGTCTAAGGTTGGGAATAACTTTTCAAGTTTTTAAGGGAGGCAGATAAAATTGATATCTAAATTAAAGCTTAGGTTCTCCCCTCTCGGAAAAACACAAAATCTTTGAATTTGGATAATGTCTTCATACCTTAAACGGCCTCCATGGACACTTACGCCCCTGTAAAATACGGTCAACTTGCATGCGGTTTCACAGAAAACAATACAGCACTGTACACTGTTACGAAAGAAACATTTCTAAGGTTGGGAATAACTTTTCAAGTTTTTAAGGGAGGCAGATAAAATTGATATCTAAATTAAAGCTTAGGTTCTCCCCTCTCGGAAAAACACAAAATCTTTGAATTTGGATAATGTCTTCATACCTTAAACGGCCTCCATGGACACTTAGCCCCCTGTAAATACGGTCAACTTGCATGCGGTTTCACAGAAAACAATACAGCACTGTACACTGTTACGAAAGAAACATTTCTAAGGTTGGGAATAACTTTCAAGTTTTTAAGGGAGGCAGATAAAATTGATATCTAAATTAAAGCTTAGGTTCTCCCCTCTCGGAAAAACACAAAATCTTTGAATTTGGATAATGTCTTCATACCTTAAACGGCCTCCATGGACACTTAGCCCCGTGTAAAATACGGTCAACTTGCATGCGGTTTCACAGAAAACAATACAGCACTGTACACTGTTACGAAAGAAACATTTCTAAGGTTGGGAATAACTTTTCAAGTTTTTAAGGGAGGCAGATAAAATTGATATCTAAATTAAAGCTTAGGTTCTCCCTCTCGGAAAAACACAAAATCTTTGAATTTGGATAATGTCTTCATACCTTAAACGGCCTCCATGGACACTTAGCCCCTGTAAAATACGGTCAACTTGCATGCGGTTTCACAGAAAACAATACAGCACTGTACACTGTTACGAAAGAAACATTTCTAAGGTTGGGAATAACTTTTCAAGTTTTTAAGGAGGCAGATAAAATTGATATCTAAATTAAAGCTTAGGTTCTCCCCTCTCGGAAAAACACAAAATCTTTGAATTTGGATAATGTCTTCATACCTTAAACGGCCTCCATGGACACTTAGCCCCCTGTAAAATACGGTCAACTTGCATGCGGTTTCACAGAAAACAATACAGCACTGTACACTGTTACGAAAGAAACATTTCTAAGGTTGGGAATAACTTTTCAAGTTTTTTAAGAGGCAGATAAAATTGATATCTAAATTAAAGCTTAGGTTCTCCCCTCTCGGAAAAACACAAAATCTTTGAATTTGGATAATGTCTTCATACCTTAAACGGCCTCCATGGACACTTAGCCCCCTGTAAATACGGTCAACTTGCCTGCGGTTTCACAGAAAACAATACAGCACTGTACACTGTTACGAAAGAAACATTTCTAAGGATGGGAATAACTTTTCAAGTTTTTAAGGGAGGCAGATAAAATTGATATCTAAATTAAAGCTTAGGTTCTCGCCTCTCGGAAAAACACAAAATCTTTGAATTTGGATAATGTCTTCATACCTTAAACGGCCTCCATGGACACTTAGCCCCCTGTAAAATACGGTCAACTTGCATGCGGTTTCACAGAAAACAATACAGCACTGTACACTGTTACGAAAGAAACATTTCTAAGGTTGGGAATAACTTTTCAAGTTTTTGAGGGAGGCAGATAAAATTGATATCTAAATTAAAGCTTAGGTTCTCCCCTCTCGGAAAAACACAAAATCTTTGAATTTGGATAATGTCTTCATACCTTAAACGGCCTCCATGGACACTTAGCCTCGTCTAAAATACGGTCAACTTGCATGCGGTTTCACAGAAAACAATACAGCACTGTACACTGTTACGAAAGAAACATTTCTAAGGTTGGGAATAACTTTTCCAGTTTTTAAGGGAGGCAGATAAAATTGATATCTAAATTAAAGCTTAGGTTCTCCCCTCTCGGAAAAACACAAAATCTTTGAATTTGGATAATGTCTTCATACCTTAAACGGCCTCCATGGACACTTAGCCCCCTGTAAAATACGGTCAACTTGCATGCGGTTTCACAGAAAACAATACAGCACTGTACACTGTTACGAAAAACATTTCTAAGGTTGGGAATAACTTTTCAAGTTTTTGAGGGAGGCAGATAAAATTGATATCTAAATTAAAGCTTAGGTTCTCCCCTCTCGGAAAAACACAAAATCTTTGAATTTGGATAATGTCTTCATACCTTAAACGGCCTCTATGGACACTTAGCTTCTGTAAAATACGGTCAACTTGCATGCGGTTTCACCGAAAACAATACAGCACTGTACACTGTTACGAAAGAAACATTTCTAAGGTTGGGAATAACTTTTCAAGTTTTTGAGGGAGGCAGATAAAATTGATATCTAAATTAAAGCTTAGGTTCTCCCCTCTCGGAAAAACACAAAATCTTTGAATTTGGATAATGTCTTCATACCTTAAACGGCCTCCATGGACACTTAGCCCCCTGTAAAATACGGTCAACTTGCATGCGGTTTCACAGAAAACAATACAGCACTGTACACTGTTACGAAAGAAACATTTCTAAGGTTGGGAATAACTTTTCAAGTTTTTAAGGGGGCAGATAAAATTGATATCTAAATTAAAGCTTGGGTTCTCCCCTCTCGGAAAAACACAAAATCTTTGAATTTGGATAATGTCTTCATACCTTAAACGGCCTCCATGGACACTTAGCCCCCTGTAAAATACGGTCAACTTGCATGCGGTTTCACATAAAACAATACAGCACTGTACACTGTTACGAAAGAAACATTTCTAAGGTTGGGAATAACTTTTCCCAAGTTTTTAAGGGAGGCAGATAAAATTGATATCTAAATTAAAGCTTAGGTTCTCCCCTCTCGGAAAAACTCAAAATCTTTGAATTTGGATAATGTCTTCATACCTTAAACGGCCTCCATGGACACTTAGCCCCCTGTAAAATACGGTCAACTTGCATGCGGTTTCACAGAAAACAATACAGCACTGTACACTGTTACGAAAGAAACATTTCTAAGGTTGGGAATAACTTTTCAAGTTTTGAAGGGAGGCAGATAAAATTGATATCTAAATTAAAGCTTAGGTTCTCCCTCTCGGAAAAACACAAAATCTTTGAATTTGGATAATGTCTTCATACCTTAAACGGCCTCCATGGACACTTAGCCCCCTGTAAAATACGGTCAACTTGCATGCGGTTTCACAGAAAACAATACAGCACTGTACACTGTTACGAAAGAAACATTTCTAAGGTTGGGAATAACTTTTCAAGTTTTGAGGGAGGCAGATAAAATTGATATCTAAATTAAAGCTTAGGTTCTCCCCTCTCGGAAAAACACAAAATCTTTGAATTTGGATAATGTCTTCATACCTTAAACGGCCTCCATGGACACTTAGCCCCTGTAAAATACGGTCAACTTGCATGCGGTTTCACAGAAAACAATACAGCACTGTACACTGTTACGAAAGAAACATTTCTAAGGTTGGGAATAACTTTTCAAGTTTTTAAGGGAGGCAGATAAAATTGATATCTAAATTAAAGCTTAGGTTCTCCCCTCTCGGAAAAACACAAAATCTTTGAATTTGGATAATGTCTTCATACCTTAAACGGCCTCCATGGACACTTAGCCCCTGTAAAATACGGTCAACTTGCATGCGGTTTCACAGAAAACAATACAGCACTGTACACTGTTACGAAAGAAACATTTCTAAGGTTGGGAATAACTTTTCAAGTTTTTGAGGGAGGCAGATAAAATTGATATCTAAATTAAAGCTTAGGTTCTCCTCTCGGAAAAACACAAAATCTTTGAATTTGGATAATGTCTTCATACCTTAAACGGCCTCCATGGACACTTAGCCCCCTGTAAAATACGGTCAACTTGCATGCGGTTTCACAGAAAACAATACAGCACTGTACACTGTTACGAAAGAAACATTTCTAAGGTTGGGAATAACTTTTCCAGTTTTTAAGGGAGGCAGATAAAATTGATATCTAAATTAAAGCTTAGGTTCTCCCCTCTCGGAAAAACACAAAATCTTTGAATTTGGATAATGTCTTCATACCTTAAACGGCCTCCATGGACACTTAACCCCCTGTAAAATACGGTCAACTTGCATGCGGTTTCACAGAAAACAATACAGCACTGTACACTGTTACGAAAGAAACATTTCTAAGGTTGGGAATAACTTTTCAAGTTTTTGAGGGAGGCAGATAAAATTGATATCTAAATTAAAGCTTAGGTTGTCCCCTCTCGGAAAAACACAAAATCTTTGAATTTGGATAATGTCTTCATACCTTAAACGGCCTCCATGGACACTTAGCCCCCTGTAAAATACGGTCAACTTGCATGCGGTTTCACAGAAAACAATACAGCACTGTACACTGTTACGAAAGAAACATTTCTAAGGTTGGGAATAACTTTTCAAGTTTTTAAGGGAGGCAGATAAAATTGATATCTAAATTAAAGCTTAGGTTCTCCCCTCTCGGAAAAACACAAAATCTTTGAATTTGGATAATGTCTTCATACCTTAAACGGCCTCCATGGACACTTAGCCCCCTGTAAAATACGGTCAACTTGCATGCGGTTTCACAGAAAACAATACAGCACTGTACACTGTTACGAAAGAAACATTTCTAAGGTTGGGAATAACTTTTCCAGTTTTTAAGAAGGCAGATAAAATTGATATCTAAATTAAAGCTTAGGTTCTCCCCTCTCGGAAAAACACAAAATCTTTGAATTTGGATAATGTCTTCATACCTTAAACGGCCTCCATGGACACTTAGCCCCTGTAAAATACGGTCAACTTGCATGCGGTTTCACAGAAAACAATACAGCACTGTACACTGTTACGAAAGAAACATTTCTAAGGTTGGGAATAACTTTTCCAGTTTTTAAGGGAGGCAGATAAAATTGATATCTAAATTAAAGCTTAGGTTCTCCCCTCTCGGAAAAACACAAAATCTTTGAATTTGGATAATGTCTTCATACCTTAAACGGCCTCCATGGACACTTAGCCCCTGTAAAATACGGTCAACTTGCATGCGGTTTCACAGAAAACAATACAGCACTGTACACTGTTACGAAAGAAACATTTCTAAGGTTGGGAATAACTTTTCAAGTTTTAAGGGAGGCAGATAAAATTGATATCTAAATTAAAGCTTAGGTTCTCCCCTCTCGGAAAAACACAAAATCTTTGAATTTGGATAATGTCTTCATACCTTAAACGGCCTCCATGGACACTTAGCCCCCTGTAAAATACGGTCAACTTGCATGCGGTTTCACAGAAAACAATACAGCACTGTACACTGTTACGAAAGAAACATTTCTAAGGTTGGGAATAACTTTTCAAGTGGAGGCAGATAAAATTGATATCTAAATTAAAGCTTAGGTTCTCCCCTCTCGGAAAAACACAAAATCTTTGAATTTGGATAATGTCTTCATACCTTAAACGGCCTCCATGGACACTTAGCCCCTGTAAAATACGGTCAACTTGCATGCGGTTTCACAGAAAACAATACAGCACTGTACACTGTTACGAAAGAAACATTTCTAAGGTTGGGAATAACTTTTCAAGTTTTTAAGGGAGGCAGATAAAATTGATATCTAAATTAAAGCTTAGGTTCTCCCCTTTCGGAAAAACACAAAATCTTTGAATTTGGATAATGTCTTCATACCTTAAACGGCCTCCATGGACACTTAGCCCCCTGTAAAATACGGTCAACTTGCATGCGGTTTCACAGAAAAACAATACAGCACTGTACACTGTTACGAAAGAAACATTTCTAAGGTTGGGAATAACTTTTCAAGTTTTTGAGGTAGGCAGATAAAATTAATATCTAAAATAAATCTTAGGTTTCTCCCTCTCGGAAAACACAAAATCTTTGAATTTGGATAATGTCTTCATACCTTAAACGGCCTCCATGGACACTTAGCCCCTGTAAAATACGGTCAACTTGCATGCGGTTTCACAGAAAACAATACAGCACTGTAACT
>CM055822.1:31368936-31387124 GCA_029582265.1 Zoroaster sp. YZ-2022
AAATGTTTCTTTCGTAACAGTGTACAGTGCTGTATTGTTTTCTGTGAAACCGCATGCAAGTTGACCGTATTTTGCACCGGAGAGCGTGTGTATGGGGGCCGTTTAAGGTATGAAGGCATTATCCAAATTCAAAGAAGTTGTGTTTTTTCGAGAGGAGACCCTAAGCTTTAATTTAGACATCATTTTATCTGCCTCCCTTAAAAACTTGAAAAGTTATTCCCAACCTTAGAAATGTTTCTTTCGTAACAGTGTACAGTGCTGTATTGTTTTCTGTGAAACCGCATGCAAGTTGACCGTATTTTACAGGGCCTAAGTGTCCATGGAGGCCGTGTAAGGTATGAAGACATTATCCAAATTCAAAGATTTTGTGTTTTTCCGAGAGGGGAGAACCTAAGCTTTAATTTAGATATAAATTTTATCTGCCTCCCTTAAAAACTTGAAAAGTTATTCCCAACCTTAGAAATGTTTCTTTCGTAACAGTGTACAGTGCTGTATTGTTTTCTGTGAAACCGCATGCAAGTTGACCGTATTTTACAGGGGCTAAGTGTCCATGGAGGCCGTTTAAGGTATGAAGACATTATCCAAATTCAAAGATTTTGTGTTTTTCCGAGAGGGGAGAACCTAAGCTTTAATTTAGATATCAATTTTATCTTCCTCCCATAAAAACTTGAAAAGTTATTCCCAAACTTAGAAATGTTTCTTTCGTAACAGTGTACAGTGCTGTATTGTTTTCTGTGAAACCGCATGCAAGTTGACCGTATTTTACAGGGGCCTAAGTGTCCATGGAGGCCGTTTAAGGTATGAAGACATTATCCAAATTCAAAGATTTTGTGTTATTACGTGAGGGGAACCTAAGCTTTAATTTAGATATCAATTTTATCTTCCTCACTTAAAAACTTGAAAAGTTATTCCCAACCTTAGAAATGTTTCTTTCGTAACAGTGTACAGTGCTGTATTGTTTTCTGTGAAACCGCATGCAAGTTGACCGTATTTTACAGGGGGATAAGTGTCCATGGAGGCCGTTTAAGGTATGAAGACATTATCCAAATTCAAAAGATTTTGTGTTTTTCCGAGTTGGGAGAACCTAAGCTTTATCTTAGTTATCAATTTTATCTGCCTCCGTTAAAAACTTGAAAAGTTATTCCCAACCTTAGAAATGTTTCTTTCGTAACAGTGTACAGTGCTGTATTGTTTTCTGTGAAACCGCATGCAAGTTGACCGTATTTTACAGGGGATAAGTGTCCATGGAGGCCGTTTAAGGTATGAAGACATTATCCAAATTCAAAGTTTTTGTGTATTTCGAGAGGAGAACCTAAGCTTTAATTTAGATATCAATTTTATCTGCCTCCCTCTAAAACTTGAAAGTTATTCCCAACCTTAGAAATGTTTCTTTCGTAACAGTGTACAGTGCTGTATTGTTTTCTGTGAAACCGCATGCAAGTTGACCGTATTTTACAGGGGGATAAGTGTCCATGGAGGCCGTTTAAGGTATGAAGACATTATCCAAATTCAAAGATTTTGTGTTTTTCCGAGAGGAGAACCTAAGCTTTAATTTAGATATCAATTTTATCTGCCTCCCTTAAAAACTTGAAAAGTTATTCCCAACCTTAGAAATGTTTCTTTCGTAACAGTGTACAGTGCTGTATTGTTTTCTGTGAAACCGCATGCAAGTTGACCGTATTTTACAGGGGATAAGTGTCCATGGAGGCCGTTTAAGGTATGAAGACATTATCCAAATTCAAAGATTTTGTGTTTTCCCGAGAGAGGAGAACCTAAGCTTTAATTTAGATATAAATTTTATCTGCCTCCCTTAAAAACTTGAAAAGTTATTCCCAACCTTAGAAATGTTTCTTTCGTAACAGTGTACAGTGCTGTATTGTTTTCTGTGAAACCGCATGCAAGTTGACCGTATTTTACAGGGCCTAAGTGTCCATGGAGGCCGTGTAAGGTATGAAGACATTATCCAAATTCAAAGATTTTGTGTTTTTCCGAGAGGGGAGAACCTAAGCTTTAATTTAGATATAAATTTTATCTGCCTCCATCAAAAACTTGAAAAGTTATTCCCAACCTTAGAAATGTTTCTTTCGTAACAGTGTACAGTGCTGTATTGTTTTCTGTGAAACCGCATGCAAGTTGACCGTATTTTACAGGGGATAAGTGTCCATGGAGGCCGTTTAAGGTATGAAGACATTATCCAAATTCAAAGATTTTGTGTTTTTTCGAGAGGAGAACCTAAGCTTTAATTTAGATATCAATTTTATCTGCCTCCCTTAAAAACTTGAAAAGTTATTCCCAACCTTAGAAATGTTTCTTTCGTAACAGTGTACAGTGCTGTATTGTTTTCTGTGAAACCGCATGCAAGTTGACCGTATTTTACAGGGGATAAGTGTCCATGGAGGCCGATTAAGGTATGAAGACAATATCCAAATTCAAAGATTTTGTGTTTTCGAGAGGAGAACCTAAGCTTTAATTTAGATATCAATTTTATCTGCCTCCCTTAAAAACTTGAAAAGTTATTCCCAACCTTAGAAATGTTTCTTTCGTAACAGTGTACAGTGCTGTATTGTTTTCTGTGAAACCGCATGCAAGTTGACCGTATTTTACAGGGGATAAGTGTCCATGGAGGCCGTTTAAGGTATGAAGACATTATCCAAATTCAAAGATTTTGTGTTTTTCACTGAGGGGAGAACCTAAGCTTTAATTTAGATATCAATTTTATCTGCCTCCCTTAAAAACTTGAAAAGTTATTCCCAACCTTAGAAATGTTTCTTTCGTAACAGTGTACAGTGCTGTATTGTTTTCTGTGAAACCGCATGCAAGTTGACCGTATTTTACAGGGGGATAAGTGTCCATGGAGGCCGTTTAAGGTATGAAGACATTATCCAAATTCAAAGATTTTGTGTTTTCGAGAGGAGAACCTAAGCTTTAATTTAGATATAAATTTTATCTGCCTCCCTTAAAAACTTGAAAAGTTATTCCCAAACTTAGAAATGTTTCTTTCGTAACAGTGTACAGTGCTGTATTGTTTTCTGTGAAACCGCATGCAAGTTGACCGTATTTTACAGGGGATAAGTGTCCATGGAGGCCGTTTAAGGTATGAAGACATTATCCAAATTCAAAGATTTTGTGTTTTCCGAGAGGAGAACCTAAGCTTTAATTTAGATATAAATTTATATGCCTCCATTAAAAACTTGAAAAGTTATTCCCAACCTTAGAAATGTTTCTTTCGTAACAGTGTACAGTGCTGTATTGTTTTCTGTGAAACCGCATGCAAGTTGACCGTATTTTACAGGGGATAAGTGTCCATGGAGGCCGTTTAAGGTATGAAGACATTATCCAAATTCAAAGATTTTGTGTTTTTCCGAGAGGAGAACCTAAGCTTTAATTTAGATATAAATTTTATCTGCCTCCCTTAAAAACTTGAAAAGTTATTCCCAACTTAGAAATGTTTCTTTCGTAACAGTGTACAGTGCTGTATTGTTTTCTGTGAAACCGCATGCAAGTTGACCGTATTTTACAGGGGATAAGTGTCCATGGAGGCCGTTTAAGGTATGAAGACATTATCCAAATTCAAAGATTTTGTGTTTTCGAGAGGAGAACCTAAGCTTTAATTTAGATATAAATTTTATCTGCCTCCTTAAAAACTTGAAAAGTTATTCCCAACCTTAGAAATGTTTCTTTCGTAACAGTGTACAGTGCTGTATTGTTTTCTGTGAAACCGCATGCAAGTTGACCGTATTTTACAGGGGATAAGTGTCCATGGAGGCCGTTTAAGGTATGAAGACATTATCCAAATTCAAAAGATTTTGTGTTTTCGAGAGGGAGAACCTAAGCTTTAATTTAGATATCAATTTTATCTGCCTCCCTTAAAACTTGAAAAGTTATTCCCAACCTTAGAAATGTTTCTTTTCGTAACAGTGTACAGTGCTGTATTGTTTTCTGTGAAACCGCATGCAAGTTGACCGTATTTTACAGGGGATAAGTGTCCATGGAGGCCGTTTAAGGTATGAAGACATTATCCAAATTCAAAGATTTTGTGTTTTCGAGAGGAGAACCTAAGCTTTAATTTAGATATCAATTTATCTGCCTCCTTAAAAACTTGAAAAGTTATTCCCAACCTTAGAAATGTTTCTTTCGTAACAGTGTACAGTGCTGTATTGTTTTCTGTGAAACCGCATGCAAGTTGACCGTATTTTACAGGGGAGTAAGTGTCCATGGAGGCCGTTTAAGGTATGAAGACATTATCCAAATTCAAAGATTTTGTGTTTTTCGAGAGGAGTAACTAAGCTTTAATTTAGATATCAATTTTATCTGCCTCCCTTAAAAACTTGAAAAGTTATTCCCAACCTTAGAAATGTTTCTTTCGTAACAGTGTACAGTGCTGTATTGTTTTCTGTGAAACCGCATGCAAGTTGACCGTATTTTACAGGGGGTAAGTGTCCATGGAGGCCGTTTAAGGTATGAAGACATTATCCAAATTCAAAGATTTTGTGTTTTTTCGAGAGGGGAGAACCTAAGCTTTAATTTAGATATAAATTTTATCTGCCTCCCTTAAAAACTTGAAAAGTTATTCCCAACCTTAGAAATGTTTCTTTCGTAACAGTGTACAGTGCTGTATTGTTTTCTGTGAAACCGCATGCAAGTTGACCGTATTTTACAGGGATCTAAGTGTCCATGGAGGCCGTTTAAGGTATGAAGACATTATCCAAATTCAAAGTTTTTGTGTTTTTCCAAAGAGGGGAGAACCTAAGCTTTAATTTAGATATCAATTTTATCTGCCTCCCTTAAAAACTTGAAAAGTTATTCCCAACCTTAGAAATGTTTCTTTCGTAACAGTGTACAGTGCTGTATTGTTTTCTGTGAAACCGCATGCAAGTTGACCGTATTTTACAGGGGATAATTGTCCAAGGAGTCAGTTTAAGTTAAGAAGACATTATCCAAATTCAAAGATTTGTGTTTTTTTCCGAGAGGAGAACCAAAGCTTTAATTTAGATATCAATTTTATCTTCCTGCCTTAAAAACTTGAAAAGTTATTCCCAACCTTAGAAATGTTTCTTTCGTAACAGTGTACAGTGCTGTATTGTTTTCTGTGAAACCGCATGCAAGTTGACCGTATTTTACAGGGATAAGTGTCCATGGAGGCCGTTTAAGGTATGAAGACATTATCCAAATTCAAAGATTTTGTATTTTTCAGAGATTGGAGAACCTAAGCTTTAATTTAGATATAAATTTTATCTGCCTCCCTTAAAAACTTGAAAAGTTATTCCCAACCTTAGAAATGTTTCTTTCGTAACAGTGTACAGTGCTGTATTGTTTTCTGTGAAACCGCATGCAAGTTGACCGTATTTTACAGGGGATAAGTGTCCATGGAGGCCGTTTAAGGTATGAAGACATTATCCAAATTCAAAGATTTTGTGTTTTTCCGAGAGGGGAGAACCTTAGCTTTAATTTAGATATCAATTTTATCTGCCTCCCTTAAAAACTTGAAAAGTTATTCCCAACCTTAGAAATGTTTCTTTCGTAACAGTGTACAGTGCTGTATTGTTTTCTGTGAAACCGCATGCAAGTTGACCGTATTTTACAGGGTGATAAGTGTCCATGGAGGCCGTTTAAGGTATGAAGACATTATCCAAATTCAAAGATTTTGCGTTTTTCGAGAGGGAGAACCTAAGCTTTAATTTAGATATCAATTTTATCTGCCTCCTTAAAAACTTGAAAAGTTATTCCCAACCTTAGAAATGTTTCTTTCGTAACAGTGTACAGTGCTGTATTGTTTTCTGTGAAACCGCATGCAAGTTGACCGTATTTTACAGAAGATAAGTGTCCATGGAGGCCGTTTAAGGTATGAAGATATTATCCAAATTCAAAGATTTTGTGTTTTTCGAGAGGAGAACCTAAGCTTTAATTTAGATATCAATTTTATCTGCCTCCTTAAAAACTTGAAAAGTTATTCCCAACCTTAGAAATGTTTCTTTCGTAACAGTGTACAGTGCTGTATTGTTTTCTGTGAAACCGCATGCAAGTTGACCGTATTTTACAGGGGGATAAGTGTCCATGGAGGCCGTTTAACGTATGAAGACATTATCCAAATTCAAAGATTTTGTGTTTTTTTCCGAGGAGAACCTAAGCTTTAATTTAGATATCAATTTTATCTGCCTCCCTTAAAAACTTGAAAAGTTATTCCCAACCTTAGAAATGTTTCTTTCGTAACAGTGTACAGTGCTGTATTGTTTTCTGTGAAACCGCATGCAAGTTGACCGTATTTTACAGGGGAATAAGTGTTCATGGAGGCCGTTTAAGGTATGAAGACATTATCCAAATTCAAAGATTTTTTTGTTTTTCCGAGAGGGGAAAACCTAAGCTTTAATTTAGATATCAATTTTATCTGCCTCCCTTAAAAACTTGAAAAGTTATTCCCAACCTTAGAAATGTTTCTTTCGTAACAGTGTACAGTGCTGTATTGTTTTCTGTGAAACCGCATGCAAGTTGACCGTATTTTACAGGGGAATAAGTCTCCATGGAGGCCGTTTAAGGTATGAAGACATTATCCAAATTCAAAGATTTTGTGTTTTTCGAGAGAGGGAGAACCTAAGCTTTAATTTAGATATCAATTTTATCTGCCTCCTTAAAAACTTGAAAAGTTATTCCCAACCTTAGAAATGTTTCTTTCGTAACAGTGTACAGTGCTGTATTGTTTTCTGTGAAACCGCATGCAAGTTGACCGTATTTTACAGGGGATAAGTGTCCATGGAGGCCGTTTAAGGTATGAAGACATTATCCAAATTCAAAGATTTTGTGTTTTTCGAGAGGAGAACCTAAGCTTTAATTTAGATATAAATTTTATCTGCCTCCCTTAAAAACTTGAAAAGTTATTCCCAACCTTAGAAATGTTTCTTTCGTAACAGTGTACAGTGCTGTATTGTTTTCTGTGAAACCGCATGCAAGTTGACCGTATTTTACAGGGATAAGTGTCCATGGAGGCCGTTTAAGGTATGAAGACATTATCCAAATTCAAAGATTTTGTGTTTTTCCGAGAGGGGAGAACCTAAGCTTTAATTTAGATATCAATTTTATCTGCCTCCCTTAAAAACTTGAAAAGTTATTCCCAACCTTAGAAATGTTTCTTTCGTAACAGTGTACAGTGCTGTATTGTTTTCTGTGAAACCGCATGCAAGTTGACCGTATTTTACAGGGGATAAGTGTCCATGGAGGCCGTTTAAGGTATGAAGACATTATCCAAATTCAAAGATTTTGTGTTTTTCGAGAGGAGAACCTAAGCTTTAATTTAGATATCAATTTTATCTGCCTCCCTTAAAAACTTGAAAAGTTATTCCCAACCTTAGAAATGTTTCTTTCGTAACAGTGTACAGTGCTGTATTGTTTTCTGTGAAACCGCATGCAAGTTGACCGTATTTTACAGGGGGCTAAGTGTCCATGGAGGCCGTTTAAGGTATGAAGACATTATCCAAATTCAAAGATTTTGTGTTTTTCCGAGAGGGGAGAACTTAAGCTTTAATTTAGATATCAATTTTATCTGCCTCCCTTAAAAACTTGAAAAGTTATTCCCAACCTTAGAAATGTTTCTTTCGTAACAGTGTACAGTGCTGTATTGTTTTCTGTGAAACCGCATGCAAGTTGACCGTATTTTACAGGGGATAAGTGTCCATGGAGGCCGTTTAAGGTATGAAGACATTATCCAAATTCAAAGATTTTGTGTTTTTCCGAGAGGAGAACCTAAGCTTTAATTTAGATATCAATTTTATCTGCCTCCCTTAAAACTTGAAAAGTTATTCCCAACCTTAGAAATGTTTCTTTCGTAACAGTGTACAGTGCTGTATTGTTTTCTGTGAAACCGCATGCAAGTTGACCGTATTTTACAGGGGATAAGTGTCCATGGAGGCCGTTTAAGGTATGAAGACATTATCCAAATTCAAAGATTTTGTGTTTTCCGAGAGGAGAACCTAAGCTTTAATTTAGATATCAATTTTATCTGCCTCCCTTAAAAACTTGAAAAGTTATTCCCAACCTTAGAAATGTTTCTTTCGTAACAGTGTACAGTGCTGTATTGTTTTCTGTGAAACCGCATGCAAGTTGACCGTATTTTACAGGGGATAAGTGTCCATGGAGGCCGTTTAAGGTATGAAGACATTATCCAAATTCAAAGATTTTGTGTTTTTCCGAGAGGAGAGAACCTAAGCTTTAATTTAGATATAAATTTTATCTGCCTCCATTAAAAACTTGAAAAGTTATTCCCAACCTTAGAAATGTTTCTTTCGTAACAGTGTACAGTGCTGTATTGTTTTCTGTGAAACCGCATGCAAGTTGACCGTATTTTACAGGGATCTGACTGTCCAGGGAGGCCGTATAAGTTATGAAAACATTATCCAAATTCTAGGGTTTTGTGTTTTTGCGAGAGGAGAACCTAAGCTTTAATTTAGATATAAATTTTATCTGCCTCCTTAAAAACTTGAAAGTTATTCCCAACCTTAGAAATGTTTCTTTCGTAACAGTGTACAGTGCTGTATTGTTTTCTGTGAAGCCGCATGCAAGTTGACCGTATTTTACAGAGGGCTAAGTGTCCATGGAGGCCGTTTAAGGTATGAAGACATTATCCAAATTCAGAGATTTTGTGTTTTTCGAGAGGAGAACCTAAGCTTTAATTTAGATATAAATTTTATCTGCCTCCCTTAAAAACTTGAAAAGTTATTCCCAACCTTAGAAATGTTTCTTTCGTAACAGTGTACAGTGCTGTATTGTTTTCTGTGAAACCGCATGCAAGTTGACCGTATTTTACAGAAGATAAGTGTCCATGGAGGCCGTTTAAGGTATGAAGATATTATCCAAATTCAAAGATTTTGTGTTTTTCCGAGAGGGGAGACCTTAAGCTTTAATTTAGATATAAATTTTATCTGCCTCCCTTAAAACTTGAAAAGTTATTCCCAACCTTAGAAATGTTTCTTTCGTAACAGTGTACAGTGCTGTATTGTTTTCTGTGAAACCGCATGCAAGTTGACCGTATTTTAAAGGGAGATAAGTTTAACTGGAGGACGTTTAAGGTATGAAGAAATTATCCAAATTAAAAGATTTTGTTTTCGAGAGGAGAACCTAAGCTTTAATTTAGATATCAATTTGATCTGCCTCCCTTAAAAACTTGAAAAGTTATTCCCAACCTTAGAAATGTTTCTTTCGTAACAGTGTACAGTGCTGTATTGTTTTCTGTGAAACCGCATGCAAGTTGACCGTATTTTACAGGGTGCTAAGTGTCCATGGAGGCCGTTTAAGGTATGAAGACATTATCCAAATTCAAAGATTTTGTGTTTTTTCCGAGAGAGGAGAACCTAAGCTTTAATTTAGATATCAATTTTATCTGCCTCCCTTAAAAACTTGAAAAGTTATTCCCAACCTTAGAAATGTTTCTTTCGTAACAGTGTACAGTGCTGTATTGTTTTCTGTGAAACCGCATGCAAGTTGACCGTATTTTACAGGGGGATAAGTGTCCATGGAGGCCGTTTAAGGTATGAAGACATTATCAAATTCAAAGATTTTGTGTTTCCGAGAGGAGAACCTAAGCTTTAATTTAGATATAAATTTTATCTGCCTCCCTTAAAAACTTGAAAAGTTATTCCCAACCTTAGAAATGTTTCTTTCGTAACAGTGTACAGTGCTGTATTGTTTTCTGTGAAACCGCATGCAAGTTGACCGTATTTTACAGGGGCCTAAGTGTCCATGGAGGCCGTTTAAGGTATGAAGACATTATCCAAATTCAAAGATTTTGTGTTTTTCCGCGAGAGGAGAACCTAAGCTTTAATTTAGATATAAATTTTATCTGCCTCCCTTAAAAACTTGAAAAGTTATTCCCAACCTTAGAAATGTTTCTTTCGTAACAGTGTACAGTGCTGTATTGTTTTCTGTGAAACCGCATGCAAGTTGACCGTATTTTACAGGGGATAAGTGTCCATGGAGGCCGTTTAAGGTATGAAGACATTATCCAAATTCAAAGATTTTGTGTTTTTCAAGAGGAGAACCTAAGCTTTAATTTAGATATCAATTTTATCTGCCTCCCTTAAAAACTTGAAAAGTTATTCCCAACCTTAGAAATGTTTCTTTCGTAACAGTGTACAGTGCTGTATTGTTTTCTGTGAAACCGCATGCAAGTTGACCGTATTTTACAGGGGGATAAGTGTCCATGGAGGCCGTTTAAGGTATGAAGACATTATCCAAATTCAAAGATTTTGTGTTTTTCCGAGAGGAGAACCTAAGCTTTAATTTAGATATCAATTTTATCTTCCTCCCATAAAAACTTGAAAAGTTATTCCCAACCTTAGAAATGTTTCTTTCGTAACAGTGTACAGTGCTGTATTGTTTTCTGTGAAACCGCATGCAAGTTGACCGTATTTTACAGGGGGTAAGTGTCCATGGAGGCCGTTTAAGGTATGAAGACATTATCCAAATTCAAAGATTTTGTTTTTTTCGAGAGGAGAACCTAAGCTTTAATTTAGATATAAATTTTATCTGCCTCCGTTAAAAACTTGAAAGTTATTCCCAACCTTAGAAATGTTTCTTTCGTAACAGTGTACAGTGCTGTATTGTTTTCTGTGAAACCGCATGCAAGTTGACCGTATTTTACAGGGGTATAAGTGTCCATGGAGGCCGTTTAAGGTATGAAGACATTATCCAAATTCAATGATTTTGTGTTTTTCCGAGAGGGGAGAACCTAAGCTTTAATTTAGATATCAATTTTATCTGCCTCCCTTAAAAACTTGAAAAGTTATTCCCAACCTTAGAAATGTTTCTTTCGTAACAGTGTACAGTGCTGTATTGTTTTCTGTGAAACCGCATGCAAGTTGACCGTATTTTACATGTGGATAAGTGTCCATGGAGGCCGTTTAAGTTATGAAGATATTATCCAAATTCAAAGATTTTGTGTTTTCGAGAGGAGAACCTAAGCTTTAATTTAGATATAAATTTTATCTGCCTCCTTAAAAACTTGAAAAGTTATTCCCAACCTTAGAAATGTTTCTTTCGTAACAGTGTACAGTGCTGTATTGTTTTCTGTGAAACCGCATGCAAGTTGACCGTATTTTACAGGGGGATAAGTGTCCAAGGAGAAAGTTTAAGGTATGTAGAAATTATGCAAATTCAAAGATTTTGTGTTTTTCGAGAGGAGAACCTAAGCTTTAATTTAGATATAAATTTTATCTGCCTCCCTTAAAAACTTGAAAAGTTATTCCCAACCTTAGAAATGTTTCTTTCGTAACAGTGTACAGTGCTGTATTGTTTTCTGTGAAACCGCATGCAAGTTGACCGTATTTTACAGGGGGCTAAGTGTCCATGGAGGCCGTTTAAGGTATGAAGACATTATCCAAATTCAAAGATTTTGTGTTTTTCCGAGAGCGGAGAACCTAAGCTTTAATTTAGATATCAATTTTATCTGCTCTCTTAAAAACTTGAAAAGTTATTCCCAACCTTAGAAATGTTTCTTTCGTAACAGTGTACAGTGCTGTATTGTTTTCTGTGAAACCGCATGCAAGTTGACCGTATTTTACAGGGGAGAAGTGTCCATGGAGGCCGTTTAAGGTATGAAGACATTATCCAAATTCAAAGATTTTGTGTTTTCCGAGAGGAGAACCTAAGCTTTAATTTGGATATAAATTTTATCTGCCTCCCTCAAAAACTTGAAAAGTTATTCCCAACCTTAGAAATGTTTCTTTCGTAACAGTGTACAGTGCTGTATTGTTTTCTGTGAAACCGCATGCAAGTTGACCGTATTTTACAGGGGGATAAGTGTCCATGGAGGCCGTTTAAAGTATGAAGACATTATCCAAATTCAAAGATTTTGTGCTTTTCCGAGAGGGGAGACCTTAAGCTTTAATTTAGATATAAATTTTATCTGCCTCCCTTAAAAACTTGAAAAGTTATTCCCAACCTTAGAAATGTTTCTTTCGTAACAGTGTACAGTGCTGTATTGTTTTCTGTGAAACCGCATGCAAGTTGACCGTATTTTACAGGGGGATAAGTGTCCATGGAGGCCGTTTAAGGTATGAAGACATTATCCAAATTCAAAGATTTTGTGTTTTTACGAGAGGGGATAACCTAAGCTTTAATTTAGATATCAATTTTATCTGCCTCCCTTAAAAACTTGAAAAGTTATTCCCAACCTTAGAAATGTTTCTTTCGTAACAGTGTACAGTGCTGTATTGTTTTCTGTGAAACCGCATGCAAGTTGACCGTATTTTACAGGGGGATAAGTGTCCATGGAGGCCGTTTAATGAAGACATTATCCAAATTCAAAGATTTTGTGTTTTTCCGAGAGGAGAAACTTAAGCTTTAATTTAGATATAAATTTATCTGCCTCCCATAAAAACTTGAAAAGTTATTCCCAACCTTAGAAATGTTTCTTTCGTAACAGTGTACAGTGCTGTATTGTTTTCTGTGAAACCGCATGCAAGTTGACCGTATTTTACAGGGGATAAGTGTCCATGGAGGCCGTTTAAGGTATGAAGACATTATCCAAATTCAAAGATTTTGTGTTTTTCTGAGAGAGGAGAACCTAAGCTTTAATTTAGATATAAATTTTATCTGCCTCCCTTAAAAACTTGAAAAGTTATTCCCAACCTTAGAAATGTTTCTTTCGTAACAGTGTACAGTGCTGTATTGTTTTCTGTGAAACCGCATGCAAGTTGACCGTATTTTACAGGGATCTAAGTTTCGAAGGGGGCCGTTTAAGGTATGAAGACATTATCCAAATTCAAAGATTTTGTGTTTTGCGAGAGGAGAACCTAAGATTTAATTTAGTTATCCTTTTTCTCTGCATCCTCAAAAACTTGAAAACTTATTCCCAACCCTAGAAATGTTTCTTTTGTAACAGTGTACAGTGCTGTATTGTTTTCTGTGAAACCGCATGCAAGTTGACCGTATTTTACATGGGTGATAAGTGTCCATGGAGGCCGTTTAAGGTATGAAGACATTATCCAAATTCAAAGATTTTGTGTTTTTCCGAGAGGGGAGAACTTAAGCTTTAATTTAGATATAAATTTTATCTGCCTCTCTTAAAAACTTGAAAAGTTATTCCCAACCTTAGAAATGTTTCTTTCGTAACAGTGTACAGTGCTGTATTGTTTTCTGTGAAACCGCATGCAAGTTGACCGTATTTTACAGGGGCCTAAGTGTCCATGGAGGCCGTTTAAGGTATGAAGACATTATCCAAATTCAAAGATTTTGTGTTTTTCCGAGAGGGGAGAACCTAAGCTTTAATTTAGATATCAATTTTATCTGCCTCCCTTAAAAACTTGAAAAGTTATTCCCAACCTTAGAAATGTTTCTTTCGTAACAGTGTACAGTGCTGTATTGTTTTCTGTGAAACCGCATGCAAGTTGACCGTATTTTACACGGGGATAAGTGTCCATGGAGGCCGTTTAAGGTATGAAGACATTATCCAAATTCAAAGATTTTGTGTTTTTCGTAGCAGGTAGAACCTAAGCTTTAATTTAGATATAAATTTTATCTGCCTCCCTTAAAAACTTGAAAAGTTATTCCCAACCTTAGAAATGTTTCTTTCGTAACAGTGTACAGTGCTGTATTGTTTTCTGTGAAACCGCATGCAAGTTGACCGTATTTTACAGGGGGATAAGTGTCCATGGAGGCCGTTTAAGGTATGAAGACATTATCCAAATTCAAAGATTTTGTGTTTTCCGAGAGGAGAACCTAAGCTTTAATTTAGATATCAATTTTATCTGCCTCCCTTAAAAACTTGAAAAGTTATTCCCAACCTTAGAAATGTTTCTTTCGTAACAGTGTACAGTGCTGTATTGTTTTCTGTGAAACCGCATGCAAGTTGACCGTATTTTACAGGGGGTAAGTGTCCATGGAGGCCGTTTAAGGTATGAAGACATTATCCAAATTCAAAGATTTTGTGTTTTTCCAAGAGCGGAGAACCTAAGCTTTAATTTAGATATAAATTTTATCTGCCTCCCTTAAAAACTTGAAAAGTTATTCCCAACCTTAGAAATGTTTCTTTCGTAACAGTGTACAGTGCTGTATTGTTTTCTGTGAAACCGCATGCAAGTTGACCGTATTTTACAGGGTGCTAAGTGTCCATGGAGGCCGTTTAAGGTATGAAGACATTATCCAAATTCAAAGATTTTGTGTTTTCCGAGAGGGGAGACCTAAGCTTTAATTTAGATATCAATATTCTCTGCCTCCTTAAAAACTTGAAAAGTTATTCCCAACCTTAGAAATGTTTCTTTCGTAACAGTGTACAGTGCTGTATTGTTTTCTGTGAAACCGCATGCAAGTTGACCGTATTTTACAGGGATCTGAGTGTCGAAGGAGGCCGTTTGAGGTATGAAGACATTATCCAAATTCAAAGATTTTGTGTTTTTCGGAGGAGAACCTAAGCTTTAATTTAGATATCAATTTTATCTGCCTCCCTTAAAAACTTGAAAAGTTATTCCCAACCTTAGAAATGTTTCTTTCGTAACAGTGTACAGTGCTGTATTGTTTTCTGTGAAACCGCATGCAAGTTGACCGTATTTTACAGGGGATAAGTGTCCATGGAGGCCGTTTAATGTATGAAGACATTATCCAAATTCAAAGATTTTGTGTTTTTCGAGAGGAGAACCTAAGCTTTAATTTACATATAAATTTTATGTGCCTCCATTATATAATTGAAAAGTTATTCCCAACCTTAGAAATGTTTCTTTCGTAACAGTGTACAGTGCTGTATTGTTTTCTGTGAAACCGCATGCAAGTTGACCGTATTTTACAGGGCCTAAGTGTCCATGGAGGCCGTTTAAGGTATGAAGACATTATCCAAATTCAAAGATTTTGTGTTTTCGAGAGGAGAACCTAAGCTTTAATTTAGATATAAATTTTATCTGCCTCCTTAAAAACTTGAAAAGTTATTCCCAACCTTAGAAATGTTTCTTTCGTAACAGTGTACAGTGCTGTATTGTTTTCTGTGAAACCGCATGCAAGTTGACCGTATTTTACAGGGAACTGAGGATCGTAGGGGGGCGTTTAAGGTTTGAAGACATTATCCAAATTCAAAGATTTTGTGTTTTTCCGAGAGGGTAGAACTTAAGCTTTAATTTAGATATAAATTTTATCTGCCTCCATTAAAAACTTGAAAAGTTATTCCCAACCTTAGAAATGTTTCTTTCGTAACAGTGTACAGTGCTGTATTGTTTTCTGTGAAACCGCATGCAAGTTGACCGTATTTTACAGGGATAAGTGTCCATGGAGGCCGTTTAAGGTATGAAGACATTATCCAAATTCAAAGATTTTGTGTTTTTCCGAGAGGGGAGAACCTAAGCTTTAATTTAGATATCAATTTTATCTGCCTCCCTTAAAAACTTGAAAAGTTATTCCCAACCTTAGAAATGTTTCTTTCGTAACAGTGTACAGTGCTGTATTGTGTTTCTGTGAAACCGCATGCAAGTTGACCGTATTTTACAGAGGGATAAGTGTCCATGGAGGCCGTTTAAGGTATGAAGACATTATCCAAATTCAAAGATTTTGTGTTTTTCCGAGAGGGGAGAACTTAAGCTTTAATTTAGATATAAATTTTATCTGCCTCCCTTAAAAACTTGAAAAGTTATTCCCAACCTTAGAAATGTTTCTTTCGTAACAGTGTACAGTGCTGTATTGTTTTCTGTGAAACCGCATGCAAGTTGACCGTATTTTACAGGGGGATAAGTGTCCATGGAGGCCGTTTAAGGTATGAAGACATTATCCAAATTCAAAGATTTTGTGTTTTTCCGAGAGGGGAGAACCTAAGCTTTAATTTAGATATCAATTTTATCTGCCTCCCTTAAAAACTTGAAAAGTTATTCCCAACCTTAGAAATGTTTCTTTTGTAAGAAAGAACAGTGCTGTATTGTTTTCTGTGAAACCGCATGCAAGTTGACCGTATTTTACAGGGGGATAAGTGTCCATGGAGGCCGTTTAAGGTATGAAGACATTATCCAAATTCAAAGATTTTGTGTTTTTCCGAGAGGGGAGACCTTAAGCTTTAATTTAGATATAAATTTTATCTGCCTCCCTTAAAAACTTGAAAAGTTATTCCCAACCTTAGAAATGTTTCTTTCGTAACAGTGTACAGTGCTGTATTGTTTTCTGTGAAACCGCATGCAAGTTGACCGTATTTTACAGGGGGATAAGTGTCCATGGAGGCCGTTTAAGGTATGAAGACATTATCCAAATTCAAAGATTTTGTGTTTTTCCGAGAGGGGAGAACCTAAGCTTTAATTTAGATATAAATTTTATCTGCTTCCCTAAAAAACTTGAAAAGTTATTCCCAACCTTAGAAATGTTTCTTTCGTAACCGTGTACAGTGCTGTATTGTTTCCTGTGAAACCGCATGCAAGTTGACCGTATTTTACAGGGGGATAAGTGTCCATGGAGGCCGTTTAAGGTATGAAGACATTATCCAAATTCAAAGATTTTGTGTTTTTCCGAGAGCGGAGAACCTAAGCTTTAATTTAGATATCAATTTTATCTCTGCCTCCCTTAAAAACTTGAAAAGTTATTCCCAACCTTAGAAATGTTTCTTTCGTAACAGTGTACAGTGCTGTATTGTTTTCTGTGAAACCGCATGCAAGTTGACCGTATTTTACAGGGGCATAAGTGTCCATGGAGGCCGTTTAAGGTATGAAGACATTATCCAAATTCAAAGATTTTGTGTTTTTCCGAGAGGGGAGAACTTAAGCTTTAATTTAGATATAAATTTTATCTGCCTCCCTTAAAAACTTGAAAAGTTATTCCCAACCTTAGAAATGTTTCTTTCGTAACAGTGTACAGTGCTGTATTGTTTTCTGTGAAACCGCATGCAAGTTGACCGTATTTTACAGGGGATAAGTGTCCATGGAGGCCGTTTAAGGTATGAAGACATTATCCAAATTCAAAGATTTTGTGTTTTCGAGAGGAGAACCTTAAGCTTTAATTTAGATATAAATTTTATCTGCCTTCCATAAACACTTGAAAAGTTATTCCCAACCTTAGAAATGTTTCTTTCGTAACAGTGTACAGTGCTGTATTGTTTTCTGTGAAACCGCATGCAAGTTGACCGTATTTTACAGTGGGATAAGTGTCCATGGAGGCCGTTTAAGGTATGAAGACATTATCCAAATTCAAAGATTTTGTGTTTTTCGAGAGGGGAGAACCTAAGCTTTAATTTAGATATCAATTTTATCTGCCTCCCTTAAAAACTTGAAAAGTTATTCCCAACCTTAGAAATGTTTCTTTTGTAACAAAGAACAGTGCTGTATTGTTTTCTGTGAAACCGCATGCAAGTTGACCGTATTTTACAGGGGGATAAGTGTCCATGGAGGCCGTTTAAGGTATGAAGACATTATCCAATTCAAGATTTTGTGTTTTTCCGAGAGGGGAGACCTTAAGCTTTAATTTAGATATCAATTTTATCTGCCTCCCTTAAAAACTTGAAAAGTTATTCCCAACCTTAGAAATGTTTCTTTCGTAACAGTGTACAGTGCTGTATTGTTTTCTGTGAAACCGCATGCAAGTTGACCGTATTTTACAGGGATAAGTGTCCATGGAGGCCGTTTAAGGTATGAAGACATTATCCAAATTCAAAGATTTTGTGTTTTTCCGAGAGGGGAGAACCTAAGCTTTAATTTAGATATAAATTGTATCTGTATCCATTAAAAACTTGAAAAGTTATTCCCAACCTTAGAAATGTTTCTTTCGTAACAGTGTACAGTGCTGTATTGTTTTCTGTGAAACCGCATGCAAGTTGACCGTATTTTACAGGGGGCTAAGTGTCCATGGAGGCCGTTTAAGGTATGAAGACATTATCCAAATTCAAAGATTTTGTGTTTTTCGAGAGGGAGAACCTAAGCTTTAATTTAGATATCAATTTTATCTGACTACCTTAATAACTAGAATTTTTATTCCCAAGATTAGAATTGTTACTTTTGTTATTAAGAACAGTGCTGTATTGTTTTCTGTGAAACCGCATGCAAGTTGACCGTATTTTACAGGGATAAGTGTCCATGGAGGCCGTTTAAGGTATGAAGACATTATCCAAATTCAAAAGATTTTGTGTTTTTCGAGAGGAGAACCTTAAGCTTTAATTTAAATATAAATTTATCTGCCTCCCTTAAAAACTTGAAAAGTTATTCCCAACCTTAGAAATGTTTCTTTCGTAACAGTGTACAGTGCTGTATTGT
>CM055822.1:31387624-31430798 GCA_029582265.1 Zoroaster sp. YZ-2022
GGGCGGCGACCTTTCATACCCATTGGCTACGCAGGGGGCGAAAGTCTTTAATAGACACTGACATTACGAGTGGATAATATCTTATTATTTCCTATTTTTTTGACACTCCCTTAGAAAAAGTGGTGGTACACCCTATGCCCCCGAAATTGGATTTGATGGGGTAGGCGATCCAAGTGTGCAATAAAATGGGCAGCACACAGTAGAAAAAGGAGACAGTAAATTTGGGCACGGTAGTAATGGTGCTTAAAAAGATGAGCCTGTGGCCTAATATTTGACGCCCTCCCTCCACCCCCTCATTCCACCAAGCTTGTTTATTCCAAATAGGGCTTCCTTTAAAAATCGTATGCTTTTATAGGTAAATGTTTGCTGTACATTGTTTTTAATTTAATATTTCAACACAATGGGAATCATTGAATGTTTATTGGACTTCGAGAAAACACTTTGTTTTTGCTGTTTTATTAACATGTACATAATATATGCACATACGTGTACATGTAGAGCTTGGACTCTTCATGTACATCAGTATGTATTCAAATGGGTAAACATACTGACTGCACTCTGGTTGAGTGGTACTTTTGTGGTGTAATTTTGGTGCGGTTTTTGTGCAATTTCGGTGTTCTGTGTAGGCCTATATTGTACACGAAAATTTCTGTGTATTGTGAAGAATCAGAAACCATTGTCCCATAATGCACTGTGTTTCGTTTAGCGTTCATTTGTTGATTGACCAACTGAGTGCGTATGCATCATCTGTTACATGTACAGTCATGTGGGGATGCAGGAACTTGTTACAGAGGTTCAGAGAATCTTCAGTGTGCCGTGCTTTGATATACTGTAACGTAACTACATTAGTAAGTTAATTACTATTAACCCTAATTCAGAGAAATGAAATAATATACAATATGTAGCTCATTTAATATTGTCATTATTGTAACCTGTAAGGCATGTCAGAGCTTAAAAACCAGTTATAGTTCGTTATGTTTAATGCTGCATATATATAAAGGCTATACACATATAACTACAGTAAATTTGCTAAACTAACGTTATGCTAAAAACAAAACAAATTCAAGTTAATGTTATACCACCGTGTATACTTTCATTTTTACAAAATCTCTTTTTGGAACTCAAGGACAGTTATCAATCAAGTACAGGACTGTATATCTACATTAGGATTCCACAGTGACATTATAATTTGTTGTAAACTTTATATCATTAATAACTATAGCTATTAACACAGATTTGGAACAATCTAAACGTTTGCGGTGGATAACCCATAGTAATGGAATTGTGCACTGTATACCTTGCAAGGTAAGAGTTTTTTTGTACACACATTGATCCATCATCTACAAAGTACATACATGATAATCCCGACATTCATGTGGGAAAAAAATTTAAGAGATGTATTTCGTTTGTTATCAAATCATTGTCTTTTTGTTTCTCTTTACATCTCTACTTTTCCCAAAATAGTCCAGATACTTTTTTTTCATATGTATGCTGTTGTAATTTTCAGTTCGTCTATCAAAATGGTCATTTTCATGCAGAAAATTTACTTTCTGTAATTAGTTTGTATATCATTTACATTTAAAGTACAATGTATAAGTGGATACCCGGAACTATACCATGATATTACCAGATCTCGCCCTGTAAATAATGGTAAATCGGTACTTTCTTCCGGCAGCTAAATATTTCTGGAATTCAGATATTTGAAATAATTTAAAGCACCAAAACAAATGTGGTGCGGTTTTGGTAGGATTAAAAGCTCTTATAAAGCATAATTTCAATGCTACAACCACCAATCCACCAAAAATTCGGATACACCAAAGGTCATGTAAGTTTTTGGTACACAAAGAGAACCACGTCTATCCATTCACATAAGCCTACACATCGAAGGGGACACAATATTCTGATATCACCATTCAAAATAAATTTAAAAACACAATAATATAAGCAACAAATAAACATACGCAATAAATTTAAATTGCACATGAAGTGGTGCAGGATAGCCCATAAAAGTCTTGCGACTTATTTCCAATGGGGGGGTTTAAGCACAAAGAGACAAAACCAACCAGACATTACATCACAATAAAGGAACAGAAGACATATAAAGACACAAGAGAATGATTTAAACATAGTGGATAAAACGAAACATGTATATTAAAAGGATGTCCCTGCTGGCTCCAATTTTAATACCATCCTTACATACGGATATGAGAACAAAAAAATCTGTGGCAAAACTGGGAACCCACACATGAAACATGTACCCTTCAAACCATCTAAATTAAAAATAATTTATGCAAAATTTAATGAACATGTCTATTAAACGACATGTCCCTTACTGGTTCCACTCTTGCCACCATTCTCTCTATGGACTTGAGAACAAAAAAATCTGGGCAAAGCGAAAGGGACCCAATATGGAATCCTTGCATAATCAATTCTACACCATCTAAATTGTAAAATATGAAAAGATGAAAACATGCATAAAAGGGCACCTTGTCTCACTACTGATCCTATGCCCTCCCCCACGAGAACTGCATCTCACCTTATACCTCCAGGAAATTTAAAAAGAACTGAACGTGGCAGTGAAAATTCCAAAATAATTTTTGGGAAGAGGCTGTTGAATTATGAATTTGGCAAATGTGCTAACTAGCGAAGAAAAAAAAATCCTTTTCCCTAACAATTTCTCTGTCCAGCAGAAATTTCTTAAGTTCCACCAATCCCAGTTTTATTCTCAATAGATTTGACAAAATTTGTGGGCAAATTATTCCATTCTCTAATTACATTGGGGAAAAAAAAAGGAACTTATTAGTAATATTGTTAATTGAGGAACCACAAAATTATATAATTTCTAGATCTCGTGTTGTAGTGGTAAGGGCATTCTAACCTTGGACGAAAACTGATTAAGATATGACGGGCATTTCCCCATAAAAATACCATGAGCAATGTTGAGGGCTATTTGGAGACACCCTGTTTTTTCTATATGGAGGTATCCAAAATCATGAAATTCCTGTAAATTAAGGTGGATATCTTGACCAACATTATAAATAAAACCGAACCATTTTTTGTTTTGAAGAATTTGAAGTTTACTTTTGAGGAGAGTGGAACCGATTCCATAAAACCAGGACATGCAGGCATAGTCACTATAAGGACTTGTTGTATAAGGTGGAGCACACAAATCCTGTCCTGGTAGTTTTGTTATGAAATGTGCGTGTCTATACAGGAAATTTCAATTTATTGTTAGATTTGTTTTTGGAAATATCATCAACCGGGTATTCATACCTCGATAAGTTTTTGATCCAACTGTTCAATGCCAAGATACGTAAATATTTCTGACATGAAATAACCTGACCATTGCATTCTATAGAGAAATTACGGATTCTTCTTTACATTTACGTTTAGAACCAAAATACATTCACATTTACCCATATGTAATGAAAGTTTGTTTTCATAATCAGCCATCTATTACATGATTCTATTTCGCCAGAAAGTTTTCCCTGGCTATTGTATCTGGATCTTTACCTGCCACCAGTATGATGCTATCATGCTGCATATAATATGAGTTTAGAGTCCCATACAGACATCTCCATATCGTTACAATAACAAAGATACACAGAGGGCCGAACAGGCTTCCCTGGGGCACGCCGTTCTCAAATTAATAGTTCAGGTGAAGTAACACCGTTATCGCACACAACTTGTCTTCTGTTAGTTAGGTAGGATTTGGAACCCATCTATGATCAATGCCCAAAATTCAAGTTTGCTGCATAAAATAAAATGATTAACACTGGTCAAAGGCCTTTTGGACATCAAGTGAAACCATCCCAACGTAATTACCTTACCAGCAGTTTGTGTTCTGATAAAATCATCGAGATGGACTAGAACATGAGTTAATGGTAGAATTGTTTTTTGTCTAAAGCCAGATTAGAATCTCGTAAATTGGGGATTGTTTTCGTGCCAGTAGCTAGCTCTCACACCTGAATGAAAACAGCCTTTCTCCAAAAATGTTTCACAAGGCAGAGAAGAACACTCACTGGTCTATAATAATCCTCCCCGACTTCCACTCTGGATTTTTTTCTTGTGAAGATTATTTTGGCTTGTTTCATATCATCCTGAAAAATGTTATGCTTAATGACAAATTCACAATGTGCCTAATCGGAACTTTTGAAAAATTTCTGCGCCATCCTTCAACAATCTAGGTGAGATACCATCTAAACCAGTACTTTTATTTTGATTGAGCTGACCAAGTTTCTACAAAAATAAATTCGTCGTAAATGTAACCGGTTGTAATTTGCATAGAACCCCTTTGAACCCTCTTTTAGCTTTATAGTAATGTTTCAAAATTATCTGAATCAACACCTCACAAAAGTATTACTATTTATTTATTTGACTGTCGTCACAAATGGTTCATAATGATGAAATAGGTAAACCTACTGAACAATATTATTATGATGCTCGCTTGGTAGATTCTGTAAATCTGATAATTAATTACCCTAGGTTACTTACACGTAGAATGCCCTAAACACTAAAACAAAACATAAAAATATGTCCAGGAGGATTAAGTGTCATCTTACATATACCAAATATGTTGTTACATCTTCAAGGGAAGGTACAACGCATTGGTATTTGGTAACGTATATTCATAACAAGTTCAAACAACCGTCTGGTTTTCTAGAAATGTTTGAGAAATTTGACGAAAAACAGTTACGTTTTTAAAATGATTTCATGTAAATTCGATACAGAACAGTTCTTGTTTTCTCTAAGATAAAAGCTGACCAGATGAAATGATTTCGTTTGCACTAACTTTACATCAAGTAATGCTTTAGATAATTCTTCGTTTATTTGATACAGTGCGACGGTTGTACTACCAATGTTGTACCTTCACTTTAAAAGCTTTGGTACATAACATATACAAATATGATTTCCTGAACGTCACACATCAGACAAGGCGTCTATGTTAAACTATTATTAGTACAACGTCGCAGAATTTGAATATATGATGAAGGCATTATGGCGGACAGGAACAAATGTCAAAGGGGAATGTTTGGACCCACTTTTTATCGCTGTTCATATAAATTTACCCTGGATCCGCCTTACAATGCGCACGAGGTCCGATCATATTTGGACCCGATCCATTTCACGAGGCGAAGCCAAGTGAACTGGATCAAGTTCAGATGTTACTGATTAATTGTTCTTATTTTGTTTCCATCTAATCGTTACACACATAGAGCTTGTCATTTGGACGTCCGTATACAGTGACGCAGATGCCATTATGATGTTAATTTTTCAGACTAATCCACCACATCCAACATGTTCTTTTTGCAAACAATGGTACTGTGTGGAAAATACATTAATGGCACGTGATGTGTGTTCAACCAATGAAAGATCTGTATGTGAGTTACATAACATAGTATTATCAACTCCAAACTGTTGGTCATCAGACAGTCAGTTGATACAAGTTGCTATGTAACTGGACGTGGGTACGTTAACACGAGATAGGGCGGTATGCTACTCTGAGAGTAGTAGTGTCTATTTCATCACCACTTTCTGGTCCTTCCGTTATTTTCTGAGACTGGGCGGAGTTTGATACCTTCCTTAGAGCTTGAGAAAATAACAACCCTCCAAGCTTGAGTGTATCTATATTTTAAAATAAAGAGACATAGTGTTAGTGTAATCTTTTGTGGGTAAATTAATGTCAAGATAGGCCTCACATTTTTATTTTCCAATTTGTTTTGACCTCTACTGACGTGAGGTGGCATACTCGATAATTATACAAGGTAATTACAAGGTAAAACCCAAAAGTATTCCAAAGTCTATACCTGTGTGTTTCTGGACAGACATCCTGAAGCGATAAGATCTGCAATATGGCCTTGCACCAAGGGCAATTCTTTGGCTTCCATCAGAGCAAAAGCGCATGCCAACACAGTTGCGTGTGACCATAGCCGAACGGCAAATATGAGCGACGCCCGGGATCGAAGGGCTGTTCTCTCCGGACTGAATCTGTGTGTATAAATGCCAACTGTATGCATTATGTACATGTATACTGTATTGTGAATAACTGAAAAGTGCGTCTCTGTAAATAGAATTAAAACAAGCATATAAATGATTCCTCTGCACTCAACGAGAATCGTGGATAAATGAATTCTGAGACATTAATTTATATTTAAATAGGTTGCTTAAAAGGTGTTATCAAGGGACTTGATTCGTATATCTCCGAGACAGAAAGAGTAGTAAAATAGAGCTGGGGAAACATTTTTGGATTTATTGTCATAAAAAGGGATAGTGTTTATAAAGCACATATATAGGGCAAAACTTCGAATCGGATTTGAATAAATAGGGGGCAGTATCTTGGATCAGATGGACAAAGTGGGCAATAGTTTTAGGTCAGTAATTTGGATTATGGAAAATGGAGGGAATGGTTTGAATCGGAAGCAGGGCATAGTTTGAATCAGAGGAGAGGATAATAGTGTGAATCAGATGGAGAATGGAAGCATAATTAGTTTGAAGCAACTGGAGATGGAGCTAACAGTTTCACGCACCTCTGGATCAAACTTATATCTGGATCAGCCAATCACTTTCGTCACGATGAACAGACCATATGTTGATGAGGACAGCTGTTCCCTTTGTCGATTGTTATGCCATTGTGAGAGAATGTCTTGTTGCAATAAGCGCAAAAGCTAAAATAAAATCAAGATCCAAATTTTCATTTTGCGAAACCTGCAGAATTACAATCGGATCAACAGTACCTTTCGGCTGTACTGGACACCTGTTTCATAGCAAACAAAAAGAGAAAATTAAAAATGCCGATGCGCCGGTCTGAGTCGACACGCGCGGAGACCAGAAAACTAGAGACTTTTTAACAGGATGCTAAACCTGGGATTAGAGCAGCAGTCTGGGGATCATTCAAGGTGCAACTTTTATATCAAATCATCAACATTTTTTAAAATTAATATTAATAATGACTGAAGGACTCCGAATTTGAGTCATAAGTATGAAAATATAAGTTAGTAATTTCAATAAAAATAGTCCTGGAACAATGCCTAACTAATTAATTAAAAATTAGTAAGATTAACCGCATGATAAACATTTAGTACAATTTGACTAATTTACGTTAGTCTTCTGACTAAATCTAACAATGTATGAAATGACTAATCAGCAGTCATCTGACTTTTGCAGTTACTCATTCAAAGTGATGACTAATCGATTAGTCAAATGACTCCAAATCTTTATTACCTGTAAAACAAAATAACATTAAGCATTTAAGTATCGATACAAAAATATTTACTTTAATATTCTGATTGAAAGTGATAATTATATTGTACACTATACAAATAGAGCTTTTTATCACGGTACAGCCAATTTATTTTTCTTCCATACAAATACGTGACTGAACCGAGACTGGAAGGGAAAATAGTCTGGTCCTTGATTAATAGTGCTATAGACCTATTTGCATACAGGGAACCTGACACAAACGGCCACAGCGTGATTAACGTATAATTATAACAAGTGAACGCACTCACTTCCCTATTGGTGGATAATACCGCAGTGCCTCACTGATCACCATGTCGAGGTATCTTACACCTTGTCATGAGTAACAAGGTCAATGAGTAGGGGTCACATCCTCGATCTCAGCGTACAGCTATCCTGTACGTCTTGGTTCAAGGCGAGAAGGTACGAGGCAAAGCCAAGCAGGGTACTCGTTGTCCGTAGCCAGCAAAGGAAGAAGAAAGTACGCCTGAATTTAGAGGGAAACATTCATGATTATTAAAATATTAAATGAGATAACCTACAAGAGGATCCAAAAGGGACTATGGGTAGAACAACTGCTCATTACGAGACGCCCATGGAATCATGCGACAGAAATACCTATAACTAGAATTAGTGCTCGCTTTGGTTACAAAACGCATGGTGTTCGGGCCAATTTCCGGTTCAATAAAGTGATCAGTGATGACGTCACATCATATTTTGTTAAATGTCTTGACATATAAAATGTTATAACAATATCAATATATTCAAACGATGTATCAATTTGGAGTTAGAAAGTGTTGAATTTGAATCAGGTTATTTGATGGTAATATATCCGACACAATATAATTCTTCCTCATGATCATAAAATATAACGTTAGTACCATCTTTTGGTTCAGGAGATATCATTCTCATAATATGAATTCTATTCGAATTGGTGACATTCTGTTCGATAACTTCCGACATTTAAACCGCCGCTGGTGGCGCTCTGATCTGTGATGACGTCATATTTTTTTTTAAATCACTACTTAGTCATTTCATTCACAACAGTCATACTCATAATTCCCTATAACACTGGCTGCAGACCCTATAATGGTGCTTCTGTAATAGGTTTCTGTTGAATGATCAGCTTCAACCGCAAAAGGTTAAATTGGGTCATGTTTAGGAAATATCATGATTCGATGTCTGTTTGATGTGTTTTTTTAAATAACTTTGATTTAGTGTGATATGTGATGACGTTATCATGACAACTTCATTATGACATTAAATATATTTATATTCATGTCAACGTCTAAGTATTTGTGAAGTATTAAGTTAGTCAGCAACTACGGCTTTCTCTTCAGAGAAGTACCACAACAAAACTCACATCCGGGGTGCCGCGTGCGACTTGACTAACAGCCACGTGGCATCCTAAATTGAAGAATACGCCGACAAAGAATGCATGCACAAACCGTTCACACACCATGCACACCAACATGTGAATATTGCACTGTTTACAACTTAAGATATCAAGACTTTGAAAGTAGGTGGTCTGCTATTTTCAAACATATTTAGCTCATACCTTTACCTAAATATACCTGAAATCTTGACAGTGTAAGTTTAAGAGAAATATTTATTTATTGTTTTAAAGATGTGTTGTTTTCCAACGCTGCCGTGCGTTGATGTGTATAATCACAATGGGCAATTACTCTCGCCCCACAATGGCTCTGTTAAAATATACCCCTACAAAATGGTCCTGTCCACAAATGCTTCACTCAATGAAATTGATTGACCTTACCATGGTAAAGTTGTGACCTTTCTTTTGTATGTAAAGCAACAGGTTTCTTTGAAATTTTGTTTCATCGAGAAGATACAGCGAGCGATTTTACCAATTTCTGGAGAAAGCTTCTGCAGCCGTAAATCTTACCAAATTTTAATTTCCAAAGCAGGATTTAGTAGTTTAATATCTATATTTTTCTGCCATGAATTCATATTTGTGGTGCATTTAGTGAAACACTAGTGAAAATTGCCCAGAAGTAAACACAACTTTTCAACTCGTATTACTTCTCTGCACGGCTGTGTGGTGTCCATGACAGCACTATGATGTCGCTTCACACACAATGCATGAACTGGCAGGATGGACAGCACAAGAAATCAACGAACGTATGGACCAAGATAAACAATACCCAGGGGCCGATTTCACAAAGAGCTAAGACGATCTTAATCTGTGTATCAATTTAATTGCTTAGCAAAGTGTGATGTCACAATACAAATCACTATGGTAATACTAACAACTCATCATGGGGTGTCGTGGCCGAGCGGTCTAGCTTACCGGATTCAAGTTCTGGTGCTAGCAACATAATGTGGGTTCGAATCACGGCCGTGACACTTGTGTCCTGAGCAAAACACTTAATCATAATTGCTTCTCTCCACCCAGGGTTAAATGGGTACCTGTGAAGGCAGAGTTGGTTTGCTCTATATGCGCTAGAAATGGTAGCAATTGAGCTCCCCAGGAGCTGGAGATGGTTTCAGGAATGATTTATAGCCTTATGAGCAGGATAATAATATAATGCGCCTTGAGCACCACTTAGTTGGTGGATACGTGCGCTATACAAATCCACATTATTATTATTATTATTATCTTAAGATGAATCTTAGTGCTTTGTGAAATCGAGCCCTGGTATGTTTTGATAATGTATTTATAATAAATATATATGGAAGCAGAATGTATGATTTAATAAATAGCTAAGCAATTTTAAAAGGAGAAATAGGCTAAGAAGTGTACAAAACCTATAAGGGGAGTAACAGCAATAATAGCAATGTTTATGATGATATTCACGATGATCCACGCTTGAGTTTACACGGCTCGCGCATGCGCTGTAGTGTTTATAGCCCTTACACTTAATTCACAACCTCCCCCGTTGGCATTGCAAATTTTCATAGATGTTCATGAATATGGTTTCTGCCGTCAACAAATTAATAATTAATATTAATTCCTGTATTAAAATCAAATCATGGATAAATTTTGAAATTATATTCAGACATAATGCTGAACATACACCATAAAATGGTAAAAACATAGGACTACATGGGCTGCTTCGGGCTACATTAAGTTTTTGTTTTGTTTTTATTTTAATTTTCAGATCACTGGTTCCTCAATCCAGTCCCCACCTTTGCACTTATGGAGACAATACGGAGCAGTATTGAATCATCTATCAGCTATCGTAAAGGATTTCCCCAAGTACTAGACTGTCTTGGCCCAAGCACCCTAAGAATCTGGTAGGATTGATATCTAAAATCAACCGGTATGTTTCAGCACAGAAGACTGAAGATTTTTCTACTTTGTCAGGAAGTACCTGGACTGTCAAGCACATCCATGGAAGCGATATGAGCGGTTTGTACCAGTCTTGGCATTTCTACCAGATTGGCTTGAAAACGATGAAGAATTTTCTGGTGTTATTTCCAATCAAGCCATCACTGAACTGCGACAGTACCGTGCTAGAAAAAGAATCCCGTGGAGGATTGTTAAGCTGACAAATGGTGGTGTAAGCTTTTTCCAGGAACTGAATCGCCACCATTGGGAACAGTAAACAGCAACTGGATAATAATATATAATATAATGTATAATTTGGTATAATTGTTACGAATATATAATTAGCTATTAATGAGCTAATTTGCATATTTAATGAGCTATTATATTTTCTCTGCAGATAAATAGTACTTCCCAAGTTAAACATTACTGCCAAATTTAAGCCCAAAGTAACATTAAGAAAGTCCTCAAATTAGGTATGCGCATATTAATTAGCTGGACTTACATGTAGTCATTTTTCTGACATTTCTACATCTGCGGATTGGTAAAATTGAACAAAGTGCCTTTTTCACAGCCCAGTGTGCCAAAATACAATAAATCTGGTAATTGATATTAATTTTAGATTCAAGTTATAGATTTTTCTCTCAGGATCTGTTACTATTTGAACTTTTTAATACTTAATTACTTCAAAAAATACCCTTAGAAATTGAAAATTTTCATTTTGGCTAAATTTTACCATTTTGCGGCAGGTTTTTGGGAACATTTGCGATATCTTTCAAGAATCCTATCTCGATAACCCCTTGTCCGATTTTTATAATTTTTGTTGCAAATTAAAGCATTTAGTGAGATCTTCAATTTGGTCCCAGAAATAAACATGTCTTTTGTGTGATTATTTTTGGAGTGTTATGACTTGTAGAGCACATGTATTCTGTACTTTTTACGTTGTTTAAGAATCGCCGCGCTATACCGGTACCAGATTAAGTGGCCATAACTTTCGATAATTATATTGAATTTCACAAATTTAAATTGATCACGTATTATTATAATTTCAAGAGTAATAAATGTTCATACAATTCAACAGAAATGATGGTGTACAACAGTATTATTGGCACTTGAAAATTGTAATTAATTTTACCTTCTTGTAACCATAACTTCCGTTTCAGTTCCATGAATGCATTCAAGCATTATAAAAATAACAATTAATATCTAAAAGTATGCCAGACGAATAGACAGTTTTCCTATGTAGCTATCTGATGAATTAACGAATTTAAAACGCACACACATTGTTCGTCCACACGATATTATGAAAATACAATATAACTGAGGTGTTCAGATACCTGTGCCGTGATTTCATCATTTGTTAGCGCCCTCTTGTGTCTTGTGTTTTGAAGTCTGGGTGCCGCCCCATCTTCTCCTGTGTCCATTGGGTCGTTGTGTGCATTGAGAAGTAACTGCAGCATGTCAATCCTCTATACAAACCCATATAAATTAATTAAACATGTCAATAACAGTTATAATTAGTCCCCATCAAGAGCTTACTTGTAGCAATCGCTCCATGCATGTCTTACAACCCTATAGTGTGTATATCGTTGAAAGTGCACTCTGGCTCCGAGGTCGGGGCATTTCACGGCGCCATTATTATAGACCATATTTGTACTTACAAACGCATGCAGTATCGCCGCAGTTCGCTTGGAGTCATAAATAAACTGGAAAACTTCCTGCTTAATCAAATCCTCTTGCCACATACCTGTCCTATGTTTTCGAATATCTTGTAGGACATCACTGAATATAAGCATTTGTTTTACCTTAATTTAGAAACCCTTTTACTCTCCAAGCAATTATCCAGCAATTTACCACTCTGTTAAAAACCAGCCAACTGCAGATGACTGTTTTTTATTTCTAGAGCAATTTTGCCCATAGGGGTTATCTGGTGACGTTTTTACAACGTGGAATTTAGATCTGCAGTCAGATTTTCTTTCTTGATTGGAGAAATAAAATGGTCATAATCTAAGCTAAACTGTCGCCGTGTCCACAAGGACATTGGCTCCACAAATCCTTTCCACAACTATCTGTTCTGAGCGGTGTTGTATTCCCGATAGAAGGTGCTACTGGGATGACACTGTCCCATGGCTTCCTTGGTCTCCCTCGTCAATTAGTGTCACTGACCGTTTCTAGCAGGATGCGTTTTGGTAGGCGCGTGTTGTTCATTGTGGTTATAATTATGACCGAACCAGGATATAGCTGTCGTTCCCAAAAATGTTAAGGATCCTCCTATAGCATCTCGAAGGCTTGTATTTTTAGTTTTTGCCTGCCTTCGTGATGGTCCAAGCCTCTGAGCTGTATAGAAACACAGGATTGACAAGGGCATTCACATGACGGAGATTTATTATGTGTGATATATCCTTATCTCTCCAAACTCTGAAACTTTCACTGTAAAACAGATGTTAGGATCAGTCTGCACTTGATCTCACTGGAGGATCATTTGATGGTGTCATTGTTACTCCGGGTACTTAAACTAGTCTACTTGCTCAAGAGTTGTGTTTCCTATTGTAATGTCAGCCTTGACAGTATCCAAACTGCATTGTATAAATGGCTCCTCAGGAGCACCATACTATCTGTCTACGACCCTACATGCTAATGAGGTCAAGCTCGAGCTCATGGTCAATGTATTCAGCATGTAATAAAGTATCACATCGTGACAGCTGTTTGGTATTTGAATCAACTTTATTTAGCAACATCACAGCCTTCATGCGGTCTTCATGGGTGGATACCATTAATCAGCTCCTCACTGTGGTCCAATTATTCCATACGGACATGAAAGGGGTTGTTCAGTTCGATGGCTAATCATCCGAGGCCTTCGACATCTGGAGCGGCGTCAAGCAGGGCTGCTTGCCCCCACCTTGTTCGGCATCTTCTTTGCAGTCATGCTGAAGCACGCCTTGGAACTGACGGGTCTATCTCCACACCAGAACAGACGGGAAGTTGTTCAGCCTGTCACAGCTGAAAGCAAAACCAAAGTCCATGATCGGTACTCATCAGGAGACATGCCGTTTGCAGATAATGCAGCGCTGGCAGCCCACTCCGAGAGGCAGCTGCAGAGTCTCGCGAAAGGCTTCTCACGGGCCTGTCAGGACTTCAGCTTGACCATCAGCCTGAAAAACACAAACGTGATGGGCCAGTGTTGAGCAACCCCCAGTAATCACCATCAACAACTACACAAATTTGGTACACAAATTCACGTACCTTGGCTTCGTGTCAGACGACCTCTCTGGATGCTGACATCAGCAGACGCATCGGTCGAGCAGCCACAACACTCGCCAGGCTGACGAAGAGAGTTTGGGACAACAGCAAGCTGATAACCCACACTAAGGTGACAGTATACAGGGCCTGTGTTCTCAGCACTCTACTGTATGGTAGCGAGTCCTGGACCCTCTACGCCAGACAGGGAAGGAGACTCAACGTATTTCACCTGCGCAGTCCGAGGTGCATCCTTGGTATCAGGTGGAGCAACCGAGTCACCAGCGTCGAGGTCCTCACCTGCGGCCAGATCCCGAGTCTCCTCACCTTACTCCAACAACGGCGACTCCGATCGCTTGGCCACGTCCATCGCATGCCAGATGGGAGGATTCCTAGGAACCTGCTATATGGTGAGCTATAGCCTCTGGCAAGAGAGCGCAAGGCCATTCCCACCTCCGCTTCAAAGATGTGTGTAAGCGTGACATGAAGTCGCTGGACATGGAAGTTGTGAGGTGGGAGGAGCTCGCCACCAATTGAGACCAGTTGAGGCAGGAGCTTGGCAGAGGTTTTCGCAGAGAGGAGGCCAAGCTGAGGCAAGCTGCAGAGCAAAAATGCGCTCGGCGGAAGAACAGCCAGAGGACAACACATGGAGACACCATCTACAAGTGCAGTCACTGCAACATAGACTGTCACTCCAGTGTCGGCCTCTACAGCCACAGCAGGCGCCGTTATACCAGTATCAACTGCCAGATGTCACTGCAGATACAGTGGTATTGATCGATGATGTTATCACCTCCCTGCTTGAGGGGTTCACCTGGAATCTCATTTGTTCCTGGAGATTTACCAGCTTTGAGCCTGTTCATGGCAGCTTCAATTTCGGAGTGCGGGATTGGTGTTTCAAAAAAGCACTTTATAATACAGTGTGTAGAAAGATTTCAATGTTTGTTTGATACCATCATCAACTTAACATTGAGTAGGTAGGCAAAGTTTTATGTAAAACTGTGTAACAATTACGTGTACACCCTACTGCTATTTAAAAAAAATGGTTGTCGGAAACTTATATACAATTAAGTGATTTCATTGAATAGTAATGCGCTTACCCTAGACTTTACCAAGTCACATTCCTCCTCGTTGCGAAGCTTGCATATTTCATTGGTCACACTGGAGAAGAAATCTGTAACGTCGAGAGGGAGGGTGCCCAAGTTGAAGTAATCCAAAATCGGTCTCATTGCAGGAATCAACACTAGGAAAAACAAAGGACAAACAGTTGATCGGAAGAAATTATACATGACATCACTTGTGTAAAAAAAATCGCGCCCTCTGTCAAACTGTAGCAGGCAAAAGCTATGTTGTCTCAATGCCAGACGCCATAAGTTGCTTGGATGTTTGCTATTGGTCAAATGTATGTTAATGATTCCATTCTTTATAAGACTACCAAGATATATCTAAACACAAACTAACCTGTGAAACTTTCAGCTTATTACGTTGTGTCGATAAGAGAAAATAGTGAGGGGTTCTCATAAACAGTTTTCATAAATAGCGTGAAAAAATTACCTTGGTTGTATTAGTATTTTGTTTTTATGTATGTTTTATTTTTGTATATATTGTTAGTGCGTAGCTTTTGCATTCCCGCCACCCTCTACGAGCACGGGCCTGTATCAGTTTCAGCTATATTTGGATGTAGGCAACATGCATACAACATGAACAAGTTCACAATTCGAAACATACAAATCGTGTACCTGCCACACACAACATATGAATCGGTAGAGGGCGCTTCGAATCTGTTGCACGAGGAATATACTTACTAGCGACAAAAAGCGGTAACACTGCGTTCACCGATGCGAAGGCTCTCTGAGCATTCATGACAAACTCGTCGTCCTTATTTTTCTGGGAGTCAACTTTCAAGCCGAAGCCACACCACGCAACGGTGTCCATTGTGAAACCACCGTATAATCTGTATTGGAATCACGATACATGTGTACTCTAAAAACTGAATGCTGATCAAACGATCAGAATGAATATAAATTTATATCATGCTATTTTTTATGAATACATAAATAATGCACAGCATACATCAGCGGATTTGAAAAGGGAGTACGTAGTCCAGACAGTTGGAATTTATTGTAATATAGTTAAGACATATAGATCCATTGGTAATGATAGCACTGCAACACGTGCTTTCAGAAGAAAATACATAAGTGAATTCTCCAGAAACCTTTTAAAAAGGAGGGTTTCGACGCGACCCCTCCTCTTCATGATCCACCGCTGAATGTTTAATTTTTTTTTTAAACTGCTTAAATATACTTATTTACCAAGATATAATACAACAAGGGTGAGCAAAATTACTGGCACACCTTGACACAGTAACATAACTTACTATAAAAAGTCTTACCAAGAAAGCCCACCTCTCCCAAGTTAATGTTGGGCGCTTTCAAATTGGCTGGTATATCGCGCTGCCAAATTTTTCCCAAAGAAAAAAGTTTAAACTCAACATTGAATAGGGGTGTGTGAGTGTGCATAGACCCCACGGTTAAACAAACCACCCGAGAGTTTCCGTTTATTACGATGTTCCGTTAGTACAAATCTATTCACATATTTCAATCATAATTCATACTCATGATAACATATTGTTATTATTTAAAATGTCGTTTGTTTATATTCATTCAACTATAAACTGGGAAATAATTTAACGATTTGTTTATAAAAATGCTTATATTTAACTTTACCATATGTTTTTTTTTTTTTTAACACTTTCGTCTTTTCTTTCAAGTTTTTGTCAAGATTTGTCACTGACCGAACTCTTAAAAGGTTGAATAAACGGTTACGTTTTTAGAGTACCTCAGAGATAAATATTTCAAGAGATATTTGATACCATCATCAACTTGACAACAGGTATGTTTTATGTGAAACTTAGATAGCTTAATATTATTTTTATTTGTATTAAAAGCATTTTAAGATTACAAGTTCCCTTAAAAAATCCTTTACAATATTTGAAAACATAAGTGATCACAGGTATCCATGAAACTAATACTTGGTGTAAAGTTGATGATGATATCAAACATAATCTGAAGATAGAAATAATTCCTCATTGGAATGAAACGAACAATCTGAATGCATTTTCACTGAATGAATTTTCTCGTGCACGGCACAAGAATGAAATAAGTTGAAACTTTCACGGATTGTTTTGATACAAATATCTTGATTATGGTTGCATTACTGGGTTTAAACTATGAAAATATTGCTTACTTTCTACAATCAATGGGTATGCCACATTGTTCAGCCTTGCTAACATTGTCAAGCATAGTATCACAGCATTCTGTAACCATGGATGACATCTAAAACATAAAAAATAACAAACAATATTCAATGCTAGGAATATCTAGACAAAATATTCATTACGAATACACATGGCCTGACGTCTGAACGGTATTTTGTCATATAGATGAATGGCTGTCACTTGTTTACAAATAGCGCCCTCTGTCAGTCGTCACTGTTTTAGTTGTTCAAAGACATTCGGAAGTTATATTCGTGATTAATTATTTGTGTGCCTACCACAAAATAGGGGATAACAATAGATGGTACTACAAATCTAAACAGCTACCGTATTTTATAGTCTTAAGTTTGTTAATCCCAGCGACTGTTTCCGCATACTGCTTCGTATCAACCACTGTTTCCTACCTGCTTCATTTTAACAGAGCTAAATGACGGTGTGACAACACTTCGAACTTGTTTCCACTTGTCATCTTGTAGGGCTATGAGTCCCTTGTCCAAAATCTTCGTCCCTGGAGGAGCCGGCTGATAAAAATTATATATAATAGTTAAAACACGCTTTAGGGATTGTAGCGAACGGAGGATGTTGTGTTTGATTAGCTAAAACGCCTGCAATGGGAGACTTTGGAGACATCAGATAGCAGCAGACTTACCAATTCTTTCCCATTGCTTTAAATATCGTACACATACTCAGAATAACGTTTGCAATGGGAAAAGTACCGCTTGGCAGAAACTTGGTTCCAGTTCTGACCGGTGAATTCTGGGATAGTCTGACCCCAAATGGGTCTGGTAACTGTGGACCCCGTTTGTGTGTCAATTCTTATGAGAGTTTCTTTATGGCTGAAACTAGGTCAACAAAGAATATGGGTCAGAAATGTTGATACGGATCCATGGTCGGTCAGGCACCAACTTCCTGCCAATTCTTAACCGTTTTTCTTACTTTTCAGATCGATATTGTACAAATTAATCAACGTACCCTGCGGTTGATGAAGTGGGAGAAATCTTTCACTAAAATCTGCTTCAGCATGTCAACATCGGTAATTGCAATGAGGGGCGCCCGAAATAGATACCATCTATAATTGTGAACAAAAACTATTTTAATTTTTATGATAATGATTTATGAATTTAGTTGTAGATGTTTTAGTGTTTGCAGTGAATACATTAATGTCAATAATGCAAACTTTACGAAAGATTTTTGTACTGACAAAAACAAACCTTGAGAAATGTACCCATAAAAAAAAAAAAAAAAAAAAAATCACCGAAAAAACTATATGCAAAAATATTTGGCCGGGGATTCCAAAATTGGCAGGATGATCCAATTACGGACCAGCCCTCCAGACATAAAATAGGGAGGATATACCACTTCCCTGGGAAAAACAAAAGATTCACGGAAAAAGTAGGCCAACACTTTCCTAGATTCCACATTCGAATGAATACGACATTATCTGAATGCATTTTCACTTTTTTTTCTATTAGTTGAACATTTCACATATCCATTAAATGTATTTATTTTATTTATTTCGATACAATAAGTAGAAAGCCAAACAATTAAAAACAGCGCCTGGGATTGCTCACAAGCGATTCAAAACAATATCTGAGGAGAAAGCGCTTCCTAAATAAATTTAAAAAAACCGACAGAAACCATAGTCATGCCAGCATCATGGTATAACAATTACAAAAGTACACACATCTTTTAAATAAATAAAGACAACCTTAAAAATGCACATTTCGTGTGAATCACTGGTTAACAAATCTGCACCTCACCGCTCATCCAGCACCAGAAGAAAGCAACTCGCCCAAAAATCTAGCGAGACATGAGAGCAAGTTGCAGTTTTCCCAGTGATATAGGTTACGATAAATTTAGAAACGACTCACCCAAAAACCTTGCCATATTTCTTGTTATACTGTGCAAACCTGTATCCCAACCCCTGTAACCATAATATATAATAATAGGGTTATATACAAAAATGAGTGTACAAAAATAATGTAATTCGAACATTGTTTTATTTGTAAGACTAGTTTTTGAAGGGATACCAAATATTCGTTTAAGTTGTGGTTAACCCATTAGTAACAAAATGTGGTGATTGTAAGTACGGAATACCTAGTTAAGCAGCTCCATGAAATCATGAGCCCTGGTCTGATCCGGTAAAATTGGACCATAGAGGAGTTCCCTTTTTCTATCTACTCAGTGCACATCGTAGCCCTCTAGCGGTTAAGACACTTCGCGGCGCCATTTTATGACTATGTGTACAAACCACCATAGCCTGTTTACACTTGAAGTATTTTAAACAGCAAAACTCTTTCCTGTTAGCACTAAAATATGAATGGAGCTTTATGCACGCTATCAGCGTTAAATATGCCCTATCGAGAGCTGTTGTAAAGAGCGCCCTCAAAACGTCGTGCACGAAGCGGATAGATAGACTATAGTAAATTACATCAATTCCTTCAGGTATCTTACATTGCGGATCTCAAGGATGCTACCGATCACAGGAAAATAAGAACCCACTGGTATGCCACGCCTCTGAAAATGTTGGTGACACCACCAGTCGTATCTAAAGGATTAAAAAAATATTCAAAAAATAACCAATTTGAATGTCCATGATTTATATCACATGATTTGGGGCAAGCTCTTGCAAAGTAACATTCTGATTGGGAAAGTCTTGTACCTTTGTGCCATACACATCCATTGTCAAACGTGTATAGGTACTGGACTTCTCTATTAGGTTACTATGCAGTTTATGCATACTACTAAATATAATTATGCGCGTGTCGTATCTCAGTCAAGCTGCTGATCATCGTACATTACTGTGTAGTTTGAACTCAAACCATTTACGCGCGTTATTACACTGAACAACATACTGAGAGAAAAGCACGGCTGTTTTTCAGTGGTTGTAACATTTATGGATAAAATCTGGAGATGTAAGGTAAATTTTGCAATATTTTTGTCGTTAGCTAGACCAGCATGCATTACGCAAATGTAATTGTGTGTGCGAACTGTGGTAATTGCGAAGATGTCTGATACAAGAGTTTGCCTCGAAGCACACTCGGACTTGAGTCACAGTACTAAACAATATTCTAATGAAACTCACAAAATGGACCTACAATCCTAAATATAATTTTTTTAAACTTAGTAACGTACATCAAAAACAATACACCACTGGCGATGAAGAGCTTCACTGAGACTGATGTCAGTTCAAAACTTGCAAGGATGTCCATCATTAGGCTTCTGAAAGATGAATAACAATCCACAAATGTGACAACTTTCAGAGTTGTTTCCTATTCAATTGATACAGTTGATTCAGTTAGCTGAAATTAAATGAAGGCATCTATCAGTTTTCATGATATTGCTCACGTTTAAGGTACAGCTTTGATCTAAAGGCTTCACTGAGAACAGCTCATCTCCAAAACTAAAAATATGTGGACTTGGTCTCCGGTGCTTTTGGATTGTCTTGGCCGAGCGGTCTAGCTTACCGGACTCAAGTTCAGTGTTAGCAGAATGTGGGTTCGAACCCGGCCGTGACACTTTGTGTCCTGAGCAAGACATTTAACCATAATTGCTTCTCCACCCAGGGGTTAAATGGGTACCTGTGAGGGCAGAGTTGGTTGATTAGCCCTATAATGGCAGCAATTGAGCTGTATACTCCCCAGGGAGCTGAGATGGTTTCAGGAATGATTTATGAGCCTTATGAGCAGGGGTAATAATATAATGCGCCTTGAGCACAACTTAGTTGGTGGATACGTGCGCTATATAAGTCCACACATTATTATTATTATTATTATTATTATTATTGTTAGAGGTTTTTGTCAATATCAAAGTTGAGTGGCGGTTACCACTGTGAATTGGGCTATTGACGCCAGCCCCTGCCCCGACTTCGGCAAATGTTTCATCTGATTGGTCAAAAGGATATTTTGATTGACAGTTGACTATCGGCCAATTAATTATTGACAAGAGACGTCCAGTTTGACCGTGATCACGTCCCGATGCTTCATTGTCCAATTCCCTAAAAGCAAATAGAACTATGGACTCGGTTCGGTCAAGTGGATGTGTGGGAAGAAAACAATAACAATGTGCGGACTTATATAGCGCACGTATCCACCAACTGAGTGGTGCTCAAGGCGCATTATATTATTACCCCTGCTCATAAGGCTCATAAATCATTCCTGAAACCATCTCAGCTCCTGGGAGTATACAGCTCAATTGCTGCTATTACAGCGCATTATAGGGCTAATCAACCAACTCTGCCCTCACAGGTACCCATTTAACCCCTGGGTGGAGAGAAGCAATTATGGTTAAGTGTCTTGCTCAAGGACACAAGTGTCACGGCCAGGATTCGAACCCACATTCTGCTGCTAACACCAGAACTCGAGTCCGGTAAGCTAGACCGCTCGGCCACGACACTCCAACCTCGGTATCCATGCTCACTTCCCACCTTATTTGATTATAGGCCTGCCCGCTTCATCGAAATGAGGAATGTCCACCAAATTTCACATTTTGAGATATGGATATCAATTTAAAGAGTTTAATGGTCTTTCTGATGATGCCAAACATTCTTTTTGGATCATTTCATTCCTGTGTTAGGGATGTGATAAATTGATAATGTTTATAATGCAGTCATGCACGTTTTGTGAACTTTGGAAGCCCATATTACATGGAAACATGTGTTGGGGACATTCCTCATTTGGATGGAGCGTCACAGAGTCTACAATCATAGTTCAAAACGGTTTGCTTTCTGGGTAAAGTACACATGAGATCACTTCATTTATCCACATTGCACTTAGCCTCCCTTTTCCATCCATAGTAAGATTAGTGTATGTAAGAACGACGATAAATATACATCAATTTATAACGGTCGATGAAGTGCTGTATATGGCCGTCTTAGAGACAAAATTTAAATTACAAAAGGTTTCTTATAATGAAACTAAAAATACTAGTGTTTCGTCGTTTTTCAGTAACGTGAACAGCTGTTGTGATGAATCTTTCACAGGTTAGTTTTAAGATATATTTCTTAAACTAGAGGATTGAAATTTTCAAACTCCTCCTCAAGACCTTTTATTCCCAGAACCGTCCTAATTTGCTTATTTTGCTTATTTTCTTTGTTAGTCGGTTAGTTGTTGGTTTAGTTTTTGCATTATGTTCTTGTTCATACTATACTTCCTTGTTTTGTTAGGCGCTCTGTTCTTCGTATAGCGCCATATAAATGCTCTGTATTATTATTTTATTTATTATTAAATGAACATACGTTTCCCCAATACCAACGGTTGTACTTTCCTTTAAATGGAAGGTACACCTTGGTAATGTTTGCAACAAAATCGTTTGTATACAACTCTCAATCGATTAAACAACCAACCTGTGAAAGTTTCCGCTTATTATGGTACGTTTTGTCGTTCACGAGACAATAGTTGAAATGCATTTAGATTTGTTATATTCATTCTAACGTGGAATTTATAATTTAGAGTACCGATACTCCTAGCCTAAATTCGAATTACGCTATTCCAGTTTTCTTAAAATTATATTACAACACCTCAGAAAAAACATTTTCTAGGGAAGATTAATACCTTTACACCAACTATTACATAAGCTTTACACCAAGTAAGTATTCGACCATTTGATTACTGTTGAATTACCAATCATTAAGCCTTACCTTTAACCCTTTCTATTCAGTATTACCCTGTAATGTAAGTAGTTGAATGGCGGTGAGCTGTACGGAGCGCAATGACAGTGGTGTCCCACTCGGAGAGACGAGTAGTTGTGTCGCCCGATGGACACTGTATTAGGATTGTATTTGTGGAGTTTTGTACGTGGGGTTCAAAATACTAGAATGCCTCACAAGGTTCTGTTAGCAGTGAACAAAGAATTCAAACAACTGTGTTGTAAGACAAGTAATGATTACGCAATGAGTGCACAATAGGTCTATCGGCCCTAATTACACTCAAACCTTGGGAAACAGAATCTGGAAAAAGAGCTGTTTGTGTTGCATGAGTATTTGCATGTTAATAGGTACGGTAGCCTTTATTCTAGGCGTGCGTGGCGTCAACGTTAGCTATACAAGCACGGATAGTATACATAAAGTATGCAAAAAATACCAGTGCAAAGTGGTCACGAAGGTGAAAACGTCTTTACCATCTCGTTCTGTGGTCTAATGTTCCTCTTTTTAATTATTTCATTCTGTGCTGGTCAAGGCTGATTTTTTTTTTTAAATTCTGCAAGGGCTTGACAAAGGGCTACTTAATGGAAGTATGTGGGTGAAAGGGTAACAAACGAAATTCCAGTGCCTGGTACCATACAGCAAGGACCTCTTTGCAAAAATTATAGTGCCTGGTACCATACTGCAAGGACATCTGTGTAAACAACGCAGCTGAACTCTTACCTACATAATGACGCCCAACTCGTCCTAATTGGTAGCTGCGTAGGGGAATTATAGTTATGTTCCTTCCTCCATGGAACAACATTAGAAAAATTATAATAATAATAATAATAAATGTGGACTTATATAGCGCACGTATCCACCAAACTGGTGCTCAAGGCGCATTATATTATTACCACTGCTCATCAGGCTCATAAATCATTCCTGAAACCATCTCAGCTCCCTGGGGAGTATACAGCTCAATTGCTGCAATTACAGCGCATATAGGGCTAATCAAACACAACAACCAACTCTGCCCTCACAGGTTCCAATTTACCCCTGGGTGGAGAGAAGCAATTATGGTAAGATGTTCTGCAGTAAGCACCATGGTCGCGGTTCGGATTCTGACGACTCAGCCATCAGAACACAAATCCGATGCACTAAACTGCTCGACCATGGCACTCCAATAGAAATCCAATGGAACTCTGTTTCATGTGATACTGCTTACTTTGAACACGAAAGGAAGGAAAAGAACATATACATTATAGGACCAACCTTCAGCTCAATACCGACAGAATTTAAGTCATGAGAAAAGACGAGTGAAGAAAACCGTATTACATTTTACATTTTCATTTCAAAAGGAAATTATCAATAATCCAATGAAACAAAACTTTCCATAAGATTGCCAGTCGAACACGTGCGATTTAAAACAGTTAATAAGCTCCCGTAGAGATGAAATGAAAAATTACAGAAATGTTGAATGACGTCTAATATTTTATTGTATTTACGAGTAAAAAAACACACCTCAGACGAGTGTAAATTTTGAAAGATATTTAGAACATTCTCCCTCCACTTGACAGCATGGGCTGAATCCCGTCGGATGGGAGTATATTCCATATAGACCACCCCCCGGCCCCACACACGTTTGTCCAGAAGGGTGGTCCACAGGATTTCCCCTCCACTTTTAGGTCCAGTAAACTGAAAACAATTCATCGCATTTTTCTCATAGTGGCGAATCGGTTTTTTTTCTTTTCGATATTGAGGTTTTTTGCAGTTTTAGGGTTGTATGAGTGTCTAAATTCATTTTTTATGTTTGAAAGAATAGTTTTGCCTCCGTTTAAAGTTATGGAGACCTCCCATGTGACGAATATGTTCAAAAGCCAATGTTTGTGTTTCCCCATATTGATGAATAAGGTATTCGCCACTTCGAAAGGCACGGTTAATTTTTTTTTCCATACTAATGAATCAATAATGGATGCTGTGGTTTATGCGTTAAATTAAAAATAACAGTAAATTTTAAAAAATACCGATAAATACTAATGAAATATTTTACCATGATTATGCATTTTGAAGGTTTTAGAAAAACGTTCAATAATGTGTTGCTTTTGTAAAGAACTTCTTAACTTGTAAAATTTTTGTAACGTTGTATTACTGTTATATGTCCAAATAATATTTGACCATGAATAATATTTGAACATTTGGTAAAACGTCTGGATTCCTTGAAAAATATGTCCATGAATTTCCTGTCGTCATTGACATACCCCATATCGATGATGGAGTTATAAATGTTTTTAAATCAAATTATGATTTTGTACATAAGAACAGTTAATGAAATTTTCCTTGAAAGAATTATTGTATTTCAGTCAAAACAAATAAACAGTAAGAAATCATTATAACCTGTTTAATAATTGAAAGATGTATCTGGCAGACTTGTACCCGAGTCCGAGTTCGAATCCCAGTGTCGAGTCCGAGTCCCGAGTCACATGGGTCGATTCCGAGTGTGCACAAAAACCTTTATAATTTTTTAATGAAAATTTTCAATTTATTTTGCATGTGGTAAACATGAGGAATCTTCTGTGTTTAACACATAACGGCAACGTGGGAGAGATAAGAAATTAATCTTTCATATGAATTCCTAGAGGCCAGTTTTGACACTCAAGAATCTGAAACAACGCTGTGCATCTGCCCATAGGGTTCTGTGCACGCAGTTATCTAACGCAGTTGAAGCATGTCGTAACCACCCGGTGGTCACACACGTTCCAAATGCAGTTTCAGACAACAATTGTGATTGGCACAACAACTTTGGGCTTAAAAGGACGGCCCTTAATATTGGCCAATCGGCTTCATTTTAACAACAGCTTTGGACAAACGTGTACAATTTGTTTATCAGCAAGAACGAAAACAATCGGTAGAGGGCGTCCAAAGTTGTAAGTACAACTGCGCTGCATTGTTACAAGGATTCTTTCCGAAAATCGTATTCGCACTGTAAAAATGGCGAAACCCACAATCTTTGGTTGAAAATTTACGGGTTTTTAAAGTAGTTAAACAATTATTTTAAATCATCATTAAAAAGAGGAATAATGTACTTTCAGTTTGCCGAAAGAACTAAATTGATATCACCCGCGGTTCAAAGGTTACGCTCTCAAAAAGCAAACAAATAGCGTGTTTTGAGAAGTTTTCCCGTGGATTTCCGAGTGTAGTGGATGGTCGCTGCTTAGGTTGCGCTAAGAAATTCATATGAAAATGCGAACGAAAAAATATGGCAAAGAAATTATTTGCATAACACATCTGCATTCAATACGTAAAGGAGGAAAATTCTGAAAACTGCTGTACTAAAATGGTATTAGTTCATTGACGAAGAAGCCCAGAAACAGAGGTCGATATTTTTCATACTGACGAATAATATGCGCGCAGTGACGAATAAGCGTGTAAGTGGCATTTGTGTTTTTTCATACTGATGAATAAATTCAATAGGATTTCATGCCTTAATTAAAACATTTTATTTGGACTTGGATGAAAAAATATCATGTCAAAGTACTTGAAAACATACTTTAGTGATGGCAAGTAATTATATAAAGCAACAAGGTTCGATAGTTGTGAACGAAAAAAGTTCAACTTGAAACTCGATTTACTCGTAATGTACGTTTTTCCGATGCGTCACTATGAGAAAATTGCGACGAATTTAATAAACTTTAATTCTCGGTAGCAGTTTTAATTACATGAACAATTTTGGGCTTACTGTTGTTTCAGATTTTCAGTTTATATTTAATCCAGTATTTCAAACACCAACAATACGAAATGGAGAAGGGTTTTTAACTGCAAGGGTTTTTAACTGCAATTTGTTACATTTATATTTACATTTACATTTGCTGCACTCATCAGTTTATCTACAAGATACTTGATTATTCAACCATGATTGTGAGTCATAGCTTCTTCACAGCCTGGAATTAGCCTGGGATTTATCTTATTATGTAACAAAGTAAACACACTCAAGGATACCTATTCATCACAACTGAAACTCTTGGAGAATACACAATGGCCACTCAGCAGGGAGTGTTTCTTATTTTGCTGGCCTTTGTGGGCTCATCAATTTGTCTGTTCGACCTGGCAGATAATCCTACATGTACATGCTACTACTACCATCGGTGTAAACATATAGGTATCAGTGCACAATTTCATAGGCTTAAATACCTTGGAACTCGCATTGCCTACTATGGAGGCTCAATGGCATCTTTCCAAATTGATATTTTGGTATATGGAGATGTCCATGCTAACCCTGGCCCTACTGTAAACAACGACGTCACCCTTGATAACAAGTTTGTCTATAATGCTGACCAATTTATCTCCCTTAATCCCTTCAGAAACTGCACCCTTCAATCACTGCCCCGGCTTAATAATGAAGTCTGGAGAACAATTAAGACCCTCGGAATAAGTGTTCGTCAAAAATATGTTCATTCAAAAACCAGAGGAAAGCAAGGAGGTCGGCGTAAATTATGGCAAAAAAGCGACAATTCCTTGCCTTCCAGTCCTACTAGCTCACCTTGTTCTATACCTGTTAACATTACTACAAACACTCGGACTCTCGGTATACACAGAGATCCCAGAACAGCTAACATATCTAACCTGGCAAAATTACATCGTGAAGAATTGATAAACTTAACGTCAGCTCCTGGAATGCACACTCTCTAAGTAACAAATCGGTTATCTTATGTGAACACATAATGGATAAGAATATTGATGTTATGTTCATTGTGGAGACATGGCTGTTCAGCAATGATCCGTCATTATATCTGAATGTACACCTCCTGGATTTACGTTTGTTAATGTTCCCCGTAACGGAGATTGCCATGGTGGTGTTGCAGTAATTTTCAGAACAGCTCTAAATCTCTCACTCGCCAAAATCAGCATTTCGCCTACCACCTTTGAATATGCATGCATAACCGACCCTTTTAAACGTGTTTTCTTCGTCGTCATGTACCGCCCGCCTCCCTCACCCAAGAACCATCTGAAAACGTCAGATTTCCTAAACGAATTTGACGATCTCCTAGATGTAGTGTCACCCCTACCCAGTAAGCTGTTACTTCTCGGCGATTTTAACATTCACGTTGATACGCCGTTGAAATCAGACACATCGCATTTCCTGACATCTCTCAATGATGCTGGTCTACACCAACACATAACTGAACCTACACAAAAACACGGCCATACACTCGATCTTCTCATCTCAAACCCGGATGACTCACTTGTTCTCGACAGTGAAGTTTTGAACATTTTGAACTCAGATCATTTCGTAGTAAACTGTACCATTAGGTTTTCTAAACCAGTCAACACCGCGTTGATCACTTCAAACTCCAGGGATTATCGTAACATTGATCATCAAGCTTTTGCTAGAGACCTCAAACTTTCTTTCAATTGTTTTCCCTATGATGCCTCTCTTGATGACCAAGTAAAATTTTATAATTCTAATGTAATTTATGTATTGAACAATCACTGTCCACTTACGCAACGTAAACATAAGTTTAAACCTCAACCCGTTTGGTATACTATTGATATACATCTTGCTAGGCGCAATCGACGCAAACTTGAAAGAAAAATGGAAGAAAAGTAATAACCCACATGATCATAATCTTTATCTGGATGAAGTTCACCGATTTTCGAAACTTGTACATTCTGTTAAATCTAAGTATTACACTGAGCAGCTATCCACTGCTAATACTAAAATTGTTTTCAAAACTTTAAATACTCTGCTCAACCGAAAGGTTTCACCACTTCCATGTACCATTTCATTTAAAAATCTTTGCGAAAAGTTTAGTAATTACTTTGAAGACAAAATTGTCAAAATCCGGAACACAATTAACTCATCCCAGACAGATTATACCCCACCTCCCCATAATGCAATTGCTCCTGAAATAAGTGAATTTAGAACAATTAACGAAGCTGGAATTTCGAAAATAATTAAGAAATCTCCTAATAAATCCTGCACGTTGGATCCTCTCCCCACTTGGCTCGTTAAACACAACTTGACCACACTCCTGCCCATATTTACTTCTATAGCTAACATGTCATTGTCCACAGGACCTTCCCCACAGTACTCAAGGATGCGGTGGTTACCCCATTGTTGAAGAAGCCCACCCTGGATAAGGATATCTTAAAGAATTACAGGCCCGTTTCCAATACTGCTTTTCTTTCTAAATTAATTGAGAAAGCTGCTTTGTTGCAAATATCAGATTATATCGGTAGTAATGACTTGTATTGTAAGGTCCAATCTGCTTACAGACCCAATCACAGCACGGAGACAGCCCTGTTGAAAGTCAAGTGTGACATCATCCAAGCTTTTGACAATCGGCAGGCTGTTTTCGTGGTGTTGTTGGATCTGTCTGCTGCTTTTGACACAATTGATTATGATGTTTTGTTACATAGATTATCACATGTATTTGGTTTCAAGAATAACGTTATTGCCTGGTTCAAATCCTACCTTAATAATCGAACATGTAGAGTTAGGATCGCCAATGAATTTTCTGATCCTAAGGTTCTTCTTCATGGTTTGCCCCAAGGCTCATGTGTCGGACCTCAGATGTTCCTTCTTTATACTCAACCTATGTATGATATCATCACACGCTACCCTGGTATCAAAGCCCATTTTTATGCAGATGACACTCAGTTATACATTAATGTTGATCCCCGAATACCCGGTGAATCAGATCGTGCAATTTCCACTTTATCTAAATGCATTTCGGAAATCAAATCATGGATGTCTAAAAATATGCTACTCCTCAATGATGACAAAACCGAATTTTTTATTGCTGCCAATCCCAACATTTTGCATAAGTTTTCAGATATCTCTTTTACCATAGGTAAAACTATTATCAAACCATCCAAAACTATAAGGAATCTTGGAGTAGAATTTGATAGTGCAATGAACATGTCCCATCATGTATCATCAATTTGTAAGTCTGTTAATTTTCATCTTCGTAATTTATCACGTATCAGAATGTTCATTGATGATACCACATGCCACCATGCAGTCCGTGCTTTAGTAACTGCTCGACTTGACTACGCTAACTCACTTCTCATAGGTTCATCAGCCAAAGAAATTAAAAGACTTCAGCGACTTCAAAATAGGGCTGCTAAACTCATATTCAAGACAAAAAAGTCTGGCCATGTATCTCCGCTCCTCCAACAGCTTCATTGGCTACCTGTACAAAAACGTATCGATTTTAAAATTATGACTATTACTTTTAATTGCCTTTCTAATAATGCACCATCTTATCTATGCGAACTTATCTCGCTATACCAACCTAACCGTAGTGGACTTCGCTCTAGTTCTGACCAAAAGATGCTCTGTAAACCCCGCACTCATCTTTGTTCTGCAAATAAGGGTTTCTTTGCTTCTGCTCCAAATCTGTGGAACAATCTCCCATCAGATATTCGTCATACTAGTGAACTTCAGATGTTTAAAAGTAAACTTAAGACTCATTTATTTTAGCTTTGTTGTACATCTTATTTTATTCACTGTTAATTTAAGAATTACATCTCATTTTATTCACTGTTAATTTAAGAAATTATTAAGTTGATCCATTTTGTAAAGCGCTGTGATACCTTTCAGTCGTGTAAGAGCGCTATATATAAATGCTATTATTATTATTATTATGACGCTCAGTTGGACATTTTCAATTAATCCCCTCCCCCCGCCACCTTTCACGACAAACAGAAACTAACATATAGGGGGAAATTCCAAACAATTTTGGTTGTCCAAAATACTAAAAACGGGAAAGCCAATAACCTACAGCCATGGTTTAGGTATTGTTTGTTTGTTTTTGTTTTCAAAGGTCGTTGATTTCATATCCCTCAAAGTGAGAATAGGGAATAGCAGTTAACCCTTTGAGTCCCATTGTCTTTGTACACAATTACCCTCATTATCCCACATACTTTCTTTAAAAACACAACAATTTGTATGTTTATGTTTGAAAAATCATTAAAAAAATGCCCTTGTTTATTTTCCAACAATATATGGACACATTGTTTACCAAATGATTGTCAATAATTTCCTGGCCTTTTTTTGACCTCAGTGACCTTGATGACCTCTGACTTCCTGTTAAACCGGAAGTTGTACAATATAATAAGTTTCTGTCTATGTTATTGTTGTTTTTTATTCTGGGATGATCTAAAAAAAAAAATAATAATAATTAAAAAAAAAAATTTAACAAAATAAATAAATGGCTTGACTGGAAAATGAAGATCACAAAATGCCTCAATGTACATGTACATAACTAGAATGATTATAAGCATTAGCCTTCATCAACATGAACAAACTTTACATCTATGGCGGCCGCCATATTGAAAGTTTGTTTACTTTTGCTTTGATATACAACTGTACTTTTATCGGCACGTCTTCGTGATTTTTGTTTGATAAGATTCCTCCCAAATGTTCATTTTTTTTAATTTTTATGATTTCCAAAGGTAACTGCACTCAAATGTAAACCTTATAGTGCCAAAGACTATGTACAAGTAGGAGGAGAGGATGTAAATCATTGGGAATGAGTGCATTCTTTACACAAATGAAACGAATTTTAACGTTACGTTACATGCATCATCAGTACAGACATGAAAAATCGTAAAATATCATGATAAAAACACCCCCAAAATTATAATTTCTTCAAATCAATAATTTATCTACACTCCTGAGTAATAAATTTTATCTTTGAAACCTACATGTGTCAGAAAAGGACAACACCGAAGAGGAAAATGTCAAATTCTGGAAGGAAATCTCAGCACTGTAGCCGTAGGGCATTCCGTCATTCGGCTGACGAGGCATCCATCTTGCACACAAAACCTACTGAAAGTGAAAGTCCCGGAGGGTGCGGGACTGAAAGGGTTAAGGTCAACCTGGAGGGTGTTTTCACCCATACCAAAATCTAAATGAACCCTTACCTACATAGTAAGGTCATTGCACCATGCGCAGTGCACTGTACATTGCAGAGTGGATACGCGGCTGCGCACAGTCCGCAGAAGCAAACTCGTCCAGATATTTGCAGCTGCGTTAGCGTAGGGATCAATGCGCACCCATACAAAAAGTAGACTCCCATCAAAACCAATGCTCAATATATACATTTTAAGAATGATGGTAAATGTGCGTGAAATATCGCAGTTGTTTGACGTGTAAGCTAGCTTTTATTTTATTTTCAATTTATACATGTCAAGGCCCATTATCTCTTGGTCAAGCGTTGTAATTATGTACACTAGAGCGTGTTCTTCTTCATGTATTATTTAGAGATCTAATCTGCGAATAATTCTAGTTTTCATTCATGTGTTTCATTCATTTCTATTGTAGGTTTTCCCTGTCAATTTCGGCAAATAAGCAACCAATTTAAGCACTGCGTCATTCTGAGTTTAGCGCGAAATTGAATGCTGCTCAAAATCATCATTCAATTTCGTTTTATGAGTAGGCAAAATAATACTCTAGTGCGTCATGTGATTTAAACAAAATAACCATCCAATTTAACAATCCACTCGAACAGCATTCAAATGCGCAGGAGCTTTTCGCGGCGCGCATTCAAATTCATTATTTTGCAGTCATAGAATTTGTGCAACTTCATTGACGGTTAAGGTACAAACCACATGAATGGACATTAATAAACCAGGATCAAAAATCATAAAGTCACACTCAAACAATATAATAGGTTAATGAAACAGTCCAATTATAACATAAATGTTTCAAAAACACATTACAGAATTAGGCCCAGGTCAGAAAACCAATAAAGATTCTAACTAGAAATTTAGTGTTTGTTTGATTACAAACACAAGGTGTTCGGGTTGTTTTCGTAAAAGTGAATCTTATCTAACTAACTTTAAATAGGAAAAATTAAAAATATTCATATTTGCGTCATTTGTCATCTATTGTTTAAACTTTGTGATTTTGTTCATAAAATATGGGACTTTTTGGTTATGGCTTTTGTAAGAGTTTATTCCAATCGCGGTACTTTATAAATCGGTCTCCAAACAAACTTACAGAGAGGTATGGAAATACTTTTGAATAGTGTATGATAACACTGTATTTTGTTTCCTTTCAGAAAATGTAATTCATCTCAACATGATGTTTTGTTGAATCCACACAATCAGCACTGGATACATTATAAGAATTTTAAATATTAGTTGCCTTTATGTCCACTTAAAGCTACAAAATCATCAAGACATACATGTACACGGTCTCTATATGCTGTATTTAGCATAAATTATCATGCCTTTTAAGTAAGTAAGATGGAAACATGGCTAATAATGACACATTTCAATGACTTTAGTTTAGGTGGACTGAAAGTACAAGAAAGGACAGTAGTCATCTGAATAAAACGCATTAAAACTGAAATGTTGATGAAATTGACCTCGATTTTCTTATCAACATAGATTATAATTATATGTAATGTCACATTTGTTGTCACTTTGTGAATTTTGATAATGTGCTTAACTGTATTTTTGGGGATCAGTTGTAATTTGTTCAAGGGTTTCATATGTATTTCATAAGAGTTGTCATCGACTGTTCTTAAAAAACAATGATAATTGCTTATGATGAGGAATGAAAGAACTGAAACAGTGACCTGTCATGTTTTATATGCTTATAAAAGTTGGCAAAGCCAAGGCGGTCATCAATTAATCCAAGTTGAGAGAAAATCAAGAATGGCATCTCTGAGAGCAGATCGACTTTAATCAACACAATCTTAAATTAATTTATAAACATTTTTCAATTAATTAACTCTGTTCCCTTTAAAATATGATTACCAAACAACATCACAAATCTTGAATATTACCATCGCTTATTACTAACGTTTATGTTGTCCTCTTTCGGCTGCTCCCGTTAGGGGTCGCCACAGCGGATCATGATCCGCATATTTGATTTGGCATAGGTTTTACGCCGGATGCCCAGTGACGCAACCCTCCCATTTATCCTGGCTTGGGACCGGCACTAAGCATGCACTGGCTTGTACATCCCCAGTGGCTGGGTTCAATTCGGCCCTCGCAGCAATTATGATAAAGTGTCTTGCTCAAGGACACAAGCACCATGGTCGCGGCAAGGATTCGAACCCACACGCTCTGACGACTCAGCCATCGGAACACAAATCCTATGCACCAAACCGCCCGACCATGGCACCCCACTTATTACAAACGTTTATAATAGGTAAATTTATAGTACTCAAATGTACACATAAACAATTAACAATTATTTGTTTAATTAATCGCTAATAGCTAAACGATTTGACATGTTTTCATTTTATATAACCTACCATGCTGTACTTATGTTCACATTTTGACCTCGGCTTACATTGTATCAATGAAATAATATGTAAAAAGTTGTTATTGTCAAAAAATATTTACACAAAGGTGACCCCAATTTGACCTTACTTCCTGTCCAAACCGGAAGTCAAAGTTTAATGTTTAACAAAATCATATCTCCACAACCACAAGAGGTAAATTGAAATTTTTTGTATCATTGTATAGATTGTTAATTGTCGAAAAATATTTACACAAAGGTGATCCCAATTTGACCTTACTTCCTGTCCAAACCGGAAGTCAAAGTTTAATATTTAAAAATCATATCTCAACAACTACAAGAGGTAAATTCACAATTTGTGTACCATTGCACACGATCGTTAATTGTCAATAAATATTTACAAAAGGTGACCCCATTTGACCTTACTTCCTGTCCAAACCGGAAGTCAAAATTTAATATTAAAAATCATATCTCAACAACCACAAGAGGTAAATTGACATTTTTGTACCATTGTATAGACTGTTAATTGTCGAAAAATATCTACACAAAGGTGACCTTAATTTGACCTTTACTTCCTGTCCAAACCGGAAGTCAAAGTTTCATATTTAAAAATCATATCTCAACAACCAAAACAGGTAAATTCAAAATTTTTATACCATTGTACAGACCGTTAATTGTCAAAAGATATTTACAAAAGATGACACCAATTTGACCTTACTTCCTGTCCAAACCGGAAGTCAAGCATTTAATATTTAAAAAATCATATCTCAACAACCACAAGAGGTAAATTCACAATTTTTGTACCATTGTACAGATCGCTAATTGTCAAAATATATTTACAAAAGATGACCCCATTTGACCTTACTTCCTGTCCAAAACCGGAAGTCAAAGTTTAATATTTCAAAAATCATCTCAGCAACCACAAGAGGTAAATTAAAATTGTTGCTCCATTGTACAGATCGTTAATTGTCACAAAATATTTAAACAAAGTTGACCCCAATTTGACCTTACATCCTCCCGAACACCTTGAGTTTGTGTCGAGACAAACTCTGAATCTCTAGTTTTTTTTTTTTTTTCTTCTCCTTCTTTTCCGGATAGATTGTCTACAAAAAATACATACTTGCAAACTTCACATGAACTTCAAACTTGGCATATACTTAGAACATAACACGTAGATGAAACTAGAGTTGTAACGTCATGATTAGGTCATCAGATATCGATTTTCGATAGATCAAACTAATATCTAAAACGTTTCACTTACGTTTCACCTCAGTTGGTGAATCTAAATCAGCTCTGGTCGTGCTCATTATGTATGCATGTTTAAGGAATTGAGCATTTACGCTTCGGAAATGCAATTGACTCGGCTATCGTGACCCCTGAAAAAATTGTGTTTCTGATCAATTTGTTTCGCATAATGTATTATGTGATTGACTAAAATCCTTTTAGTTTTTTTTTATGTCAGCATAATCTATTTATTCTGAAAAAGGTCACTTAATACTAATAGCTCTTTTCGAGGTCGTTGAATCGATTAACTGCCACATGTTTCAACAGTTGGGTGCATGCAGACCTGCGGAGAAAACCTTCCACAAAAGCGAGTTTTTCACTATTTTTTGAATTTTTCCTATCACCAGTGGATGTTTCATCGTTGAAAACAGACATTATTATGCACACTTAATTGGAGGTAAGTCTGGGCAATGATAAATTTACGAGAATCTTTGATTTAAAATAAGCATTTTAACCGGCTTCAGACATGTCAGATGTGTTGTAACGCGTTGGTTGATGCACATACAACATGCATAGGTTGATGACAGTCAGTCAGTAATGTGTACGGTATGGGCGCCAGTGAATGGTACTAGTACTTTAAACGTTGGGACTAATTTAGCGGGTACCCGGTTTTATGTAAACAAAGTATGCTTAAAATTATTACGTGGGTTTTCCTCCATGACTCTTTTGAAATACTTAGACTAGTGCCTAGTGATGGTAAATAGTCTGTAACGTTAGGAGAGTGAAGCCTAGGCATGAGTACAATTAGTTAAATTTAAAAAAAAATTATGCTAACGTTAGATGTGTTATCAATAGGATGTACTCAGTGTAATAATATCTAATGATGTTAGCTCTGTGAAATTAAATAATTGATTAATTTAAACAAACAAATAAATAGTCTGAACAGTGAACAACAATGTTTAAGGGCTGAAAACATTAAAAACATTAGTACAGCTGGACATGTCTACCAATGTCATGCATGTATTAATACATGCAGGTACTTTGTAAATTATGTATGTCGCAATATTCTCAGACAAGTCAGAGTTTATTAGCAAAGGTACATTTTAAATAATTTTGGTTGATACTAATAATATTTACAACAACAATCATGACATTTAGGGAAAACTTGTAGCTTTGCATGGTGAAGAAGATAAGTAAGACTAATTGCAGTGACACCATGTGGAATACGTTAGTGTGGTGAGTAGTAATTAGTTCTGAAAAGAAGTAGAGGTTACAACTTGACATTTTGATCAGTATGCTCTGATTGTCCTCAGGATTTACTACTCAATAGAGAATTTCACATGGTGTCACCGTAATTAGTCTTGCTTAATCATGAAATTTAACAAGTATCATTTATGATACTTTTCAGAATTTGTGATCACATGAAATCATGAAATGGTTTTGAATACAACAAAATAAAACATGCTTATTTTGAGTTAAATTTTCTTTCACAGCTGATCTTCCTAGATGGAACTCCTCAATTCTGGTGTGGCGATGGTTTGATCACTGTATGGGAACATTGCAAACAGTAGGATTAGCTGCAAAGGTAAGAGTTATGTCATATTAGGAAATAGTCCGGCAATGGGTTAGAAATGAACAGACTTTACAGATACTTTTATTGTTTTAAGTAGCAAACTCTTTGTATGTGTAAACCGTACCATGAAATTGCTGTAAAGGGAAGTTACAACAACGGTAAATCTAAAAACCTATAAATCAATCATCCTGAGAAATGATTTGGTTTTCATGTTAGAGAAAAGAGGAATCGTTGTCAAAAACGGAAAAAACATGTAACAGTTTTTGTTTATATTTTTTACAAGGATGTGTTAACTACCATATACCAATGTTGTACATTCCCTTTATTTTTATATTGCATTTTTAGATACATGGACCCCAAAATGTAAGTAAATAAGGCCCTGAACTATTTGACCGACGAAAGATTTTCTAGAGATTTGATGTAACAATGAAAAACCACAAATAATACACGAGGTAATAGTGCATCCCATGTGTATGTATACATACATGTACATATGTGTAAAACAATGTTTTTTTCTTATTTTTGACAGATCTTTATGCATGCCCATATTCCTGGTATTGTGGTGGTGTGATGGCACTGCATGATGCTTAACAACTTTTGCAGAGGATCTTTCATTCCGTGAACTTCACGTCCTGCCATGTTGAATTCAGTATGTACCAGCTTGCCACCTTATGGCACCTCCAGTAGACCAATTTCTACTTTATACATACATGTAAATGTAGCTTTGGGCCAATGTTGATTCCAGAGAAACTTCAGTAAATTCAGTAAATTCAGTAAATCAGGAGTACAATGTCTGTGTCAAAACAGCATGGAGTCAAGGAGTTGAACAATTGTAATATCTTGAGTGTAGGAAAAACTGGAACAATATCCGTACTATTGTGCGGGATTTCTGTAAAAGATGATGTGAATGATAAATCTGATGTCGCACATCTGCAAACATTTGAACTAAAACCTGTCCCAAATCAGTGCACTATGACATTCAAGTTAATCGTCCTTTTGGAGCTAAACACTGTTCATCAGTACATCATTGTTATCATTCAAAATATTCTTGAAAATATTTTTCTGTGTACTCACCTAGGCCCAATATCAGTGCTGCTTAGTTTATAGTTATACCCATGAACTTGTTTTGTGTGGGCTGGGTGAAACAATCCTTTGTGGTATCAAAACGTAAGCACTTAATGTGATTAAACTTATAGCCAGGTTAATTTATGATGTATTATTTGAAAATAAAGGGTTTTTATGCACTGTTCAGTACCTGAAAGTTATGTTCACATAAAGGCTGCAGACTAGACTGAGGTAAACAAAGACAGGATATGACATGTGAATATAAAGATTGTACCCATCTCTACCAAACATTTCAAAATTAACATGTGACAATATTGCCAGAGAAATTATTATAGGGCTGTGATTCCTTTTAAAAATTACTATTTTTGTGATAGTCAAAACAAAACAACTGAAAGCTAGGAAAAGAAAATTGAAATAAATGTAGAAGATGCATGAATCCAAAGTACTCCCATGACTTATTTATTGTATGTGTAAAACTGTACCATGAAATTGCTGTAAAGGGAAGTTACAACAATGGTAAATCTAAAAACCTATAAATCAATCATGGACCCCAAAGTGTAAGTAAATAGGCCCTGAACTACTTGACCAATGAAAGATTTTCTAGATATTTCATGTAACAATGAAGAACTGTTCATTAACGTGAATGTATTGTATGTAAAATACATGTACTCAACGTGTGTGTTGTATATGTACTGTGATTATTACTGTGCTCAATATTGGCGCGATTTGTATGTACAGTATGTGTGTACGGTACATACGTACACGCGCGCTATAATACGACTATGCACACACATGATGCAGACTAGTCGCGCACTGTGTGTAGATTCACGTAAGCACACGACCCGTATTTTAGGACTGAAAAAGTCGTTTATATTGAAAATTTCTGTCATTGCCCACGAATCAAACAAGCTAAAAGATATGAAATATGTAGTTTCTAAATGAATGCGTCTTCATTTTCCAATTAAAAAATTCCAATCTATAAAAAAGAAAAAAAATGAACGTTTAGTATAATTTGTTATTATTTTTTGCTATACTTGGTACTGGTATTTCAGTCCAAGAGAAGGGTGTACCTTTCCAATCCATGTCAGTTAAACATTTATTTAAATCTAAGCCCTTACCCCTATTTTCAACATCTTGCAACTTCAGATATGCAGAATTGATGCTGGGTGTAATTTTTGACATAATGAAGCACCAGTCGTCAGTCAATGGAATTGGTAATTTGGGCCCCTTATACTTTTATTGCTTGTTTGCCCCACCCCTTCCCTAGTTCTTGGATTCTATAGTGCTGCAATGATAGACCAAAGAATTTTAGAAAACAAATGTGTTGGTTCATCACCAGTGGCAGTATGCCATCACCAAGAACTTGGGGGGAAGGGCAGACATTTTATTCCAAAATTACCGATTTCAATGACAACCTCTGAATGTCACCCATTCTGAACTGTCACTAAATCGTACATACAGAGCGTACATTTATTATAAATGCAGATTGATTCTGTTTTGTTGTCAACAATGGATCATGGTTGGGTTCATTTACACTGAAGTCATTTCACTTGTTACATGTAAGACCATGTACACTAATTTCTAGATTGATTTACAAGTAGGTTAAACAGGTCAACAAAGTGGTTTCAATCGTTTGAGGTGTGGGACTGTGTAACCACAAAAGTCAAGTCATGAAACCCCAACAGACAGTTAAAATTTACAAGCACCCATACAACTCTTTGATTATTTCAATGTTCAACAATTTATGTACAAAATGGCATCTGATATTTAGGTTGTAATTCTGTAATATGGGATGCAGCTACAGACATTTTGCCAATCATGTGTACAACCTTGAAAATGTAAAATCAATGTAGAATTTGTTTTCAAATTTTATGAATTATTTTTAATTATTTGCAGTATAGGTGAAAACAAAGACAGTTTATAAGCATGTCACAATAAGGAGATGCTTGATTACCTTTACTCCTCCCTGAACACCTAGTGTTTGTTCAACAAACACGAAGCTCTAGTTTATTATTATTATTTTTTTTTTTTAAATAAAGTCTAAAGTTCATTTTTAGATTACAAATACAGTGTACAGCGGCAATTGTTACTGCAGAAAACAAAATCGCGGCCAGGGGTGCAATGGTATAAATATCGGTGACGTTATGATAAGTTGTTTGTTATAGGCTAAGTAAGGCCGGCCAGCACATGCATACAACAACATGCAACGTCAATAACGTTAGGTTAGGCACCGGTACCACCTCCGGTACGATGCAAACCAATACCTTTAGAACTTATTCGTAGACGACGCACCGTGCTGTCCTTACATGATATAAAGTGGTACACGGACCGCTCAACATTTCGCTTGAATTTAACAGGTGGTAGAGATCGAGTTGGTGTCAACAGTATTCACCGATTCAACAAACATGGAGATTTGGGGGTTCGAAGTGACTGTCCGTCACTTATGGCGCCAATTGTTGGCGTAATTGTAATTTTTTAGCATGGTAGGTTACACCGTCCATGGTAAACTAACGTAGTTATAGTATCACTACATAGCACGGTTTTATAATTATACCAACGGTAACGTATGTAGCTAAGCTGCAGCGATTCTCGTATCTCAATCTCAACTGTCTGTCGTTTTGGCATTGCGTGATTGCTGGCTACATGTAATTACGCTAGAGCTATAGCTGTTAACGTTAGATCATGGAGGAAAGGCGAAAATAGCTCCTCCATGGTAAGGATGATCCTACTTTGTATTTGGTAACGTCAGCACTCTAGCTTTAATTCGCATACATATACAGCCACCGAAAGGGGTGTGCATAAACCACCAAATCAAACCATCAGGCTTTTAAATTGTGATTTTGAAATGCCCATGGCCATGGTGTGCCTTGATTTAACTCTATGCGAGGAAATCTTCATCGCCTGCCCCTCCTGTTAAAATTTGTCATGCCTACCCCTCCTTTTGTCCAGCAACTTTGAAGATGTTAGTTTTTGGAAGAAACAATCCCCCTCCAGTTTCAGATCTGTCGGCCACCATTTAGCACCCTTAAACCCCCATGCCTTCACTAGCCCTGTTCCCACTGCAGTGCAGCTGTAGAGGTACAATGTAACTATTTAAAGGTTGATGTCGACCATCACGATCATATAGCAGATTTTCAACAGGGCATGGAATAGGTGTCCCTAGTTTTAAGTAGGGTTTTCAGTTGAGTATTCCTAAACCAATATACTCAATATTTATATCAAATTTAAAAGGTCTTGATGAAAGAAATACAATGGTTTTTTAAAGCAAGAAAATCGGACAAAGTAGTTTTGAGAATCCTGTTTTATTTAATCAAGTACAGCATTCAATGAAGCGCGACTGTCCATACACCATGTGCATCCCTAATAGCAAGCAAACTGTTGAATCAGCCTACACACCATGATACACACACACAACGTTGTGCTCGTTTCCCTCAAGAGCTTTTGAAAAGGGTGTAAAAAATACACTCTCCATAAAACTAAACAAAAGTACAGCTCAAAACTTTCATATGATGAAAGAGGTGTAAAAATTTAAATTCAGACACAATTCTTACTTTCAACTTTCAGAAGATTTCACCTCGAAAAACGGTGTTTACTTTTATCTCTTCGTAACTTCGGTTTGTAGAGTAGTTATGGAGATCGAGCAAGCACAGGTATGTAGAGAGGAGCCCTGTGACTCAATAGGGAAACCGTTTTCATGTCAGCGATCACAATGTACTCGGACCGGAACAGCTCTCCAGTGGATGCCCTCAACGAAACGCGGCAAATTTTACGGGTGAATGCGCCCGATCTCGGAACACTTCATGGCTGGGCGGGATGAGGGTGGTTCATTCATAAAACCTAGGCTTTTTGCACGTATTTCCGGTGCTATTTATGTGTACATTGTTGGATAGCTGAAACTATAAGCTTTCCCAATAGCTAACTACGTAGTTCGACAGGCCAAAGTAATATAATTTTTTATTAAAATGTTGATGTTTTTGTTGCGGGCGACGCGCTGTGCGTGTGGAGGGCTTCGGTCAAGCACATTACGAACCGAAACCCTGGTTTAAGATGAACAGTTTTGAACAACACAGTAACGGGGGCCAAAATTGGACAGCAGGGAAAAGCAAGATAGACGTTTTCATAAAATGCATTTTTCTAGTAGTGCATTCTGATCGTTTTATTTTACGGTGTTGCGAAAAATGAACCTACTCTTCAGTAGCCAGGATAGGCTAACATATTTTTATGGGCCATCAGGAGAGTGGATGGGGACATTTGAACCCCCGTCCCCATCAAATCGACACTTTGGACTTAAACACTCCCCGTAAATGGGCGCCAGCCCTTTGGGCAGGCTAAACAAATTAAAGTAGTAACAAGATTTAAAATTAGCCCAGTTTTGTCATAGCTAAACTATAGTAGTTTGGCTCTTCAAACTATGGTTTGTCCCTTTCAGTATAGTTGGGGAAAAGGGCCAAGTATAGTTCGAACAATAATACAGCTTTGGGCAGCAACAGTACCAGCTCAACAATAAAAAATGTAGAGGAAAAGTGAGGGAAAGCATAAATTTTAGGAATAAAATTAATTTTAAAATTTTGGTAGTGTGTAATGAAAACAAGTACCGGTATACCTAAATGTCATTAAGAGTATGCATTGAGATAGCCTGGGTACCATACACTCATTTTTCTGTACAAATTGTTGATGCTAAACTTTGGGCGATATCAAAAAAAATTCATCCACGATATACATGGGCAATTCTCCATGGGAGAGAAAAAATTGTCAAATTTTATTAGCAATAGAGGGAATATTTCATAATGATCCTGACCCAGAATTTCTGGGAAATCCAATCAGAAATTTAAATTCAGAAAACCCGCATGTTTTTTCTGGGAGAAATATGGATTTTTGGTATTAAGTCTGAAAATGAGGATTGATTTATTATTGTTTGAAAGACATTAGATTATGTGTAGAAAAACAGGACCCAGGATGAAATTCACTGTTCTTTCTTTCCTATGGGATTTTCTCTGAGCATGCACGACTCTGTACCTACATATACCATGGGTTCAACTTCCTCCAGCGCATATACACTTAAAATTATATACACAAACTATCCACACACATGTATTACATTGGATTACAGGCAGTGACCTCACATGTGTTGGCTACCAAACGAGATCCATTAAAAAAATTCGCCCTTCAAACAAACCTTGAGTGAAGGAATTATAATTGAAAAGGTGATTAACACTTAACTTTTTTCTTTACAAACCCCACTCACATGGGGTGATCATACAGTGTAATAGAGGACAAATCTGTACAGAAAGTGTGTTCTTAATGCAAGCAGTTATACTACAAGTAAAGTTACACTCAGCGAATTCACTTTGAAAAGCACCCAGACATGTCGCAATCGGTAATTTTTTTTTTTTTTG
>CM055822.1:31431298-31466298 GCA_029582265.1 Zoroaster sp. YZ-2022
TAATTATGCTCTGTGCCAAAATTGAATTGGATTCGTGCATTTACATGTATCATGGATAACCACAACGTATCCATGTAGAATACTACATTTTGGTGCATGATGCTGTTATTGTTTTCAGGGTGTGAATAAAATTAAAAAAAAAAAAAACATTTTCTTCCACTGTAAATATATTTTGGAGACAAAACTCTCAGGAGATTGTTTTTAACAATCTACCAATATTTTTTTATTTTGAGTAACTCATTGATTTTTTATTATTTTTTATTATTTTTTTTGGTTTATACCTAATACTTTGTTGATGCCCTGGTCAATTGTTCTAGCTTATTATTTAGTACACACATTTTTTGTTTGTTCTATATTGTTCTACTTTTGCAGGCAAACAATAGTTAGGTCAAATAAATAAATCAATATTCAGCCTTGCTTTGTATTACAAAACTGTTTTGTTTGAAGTCTGTTGGAGACCACACATTTGTTTTTCTATCGAACAGTTTATTAGTAGTTATTCTATATAACTCTAGAAGTTGTTCTATAGAAATCTTTAAGTTGTTCTATAGAAATCTTTAAGTTGTTCTATAGAAATCTACAAATTGTTCTCTAGAACTCTATAAATTGTTCTGTAGAATTCTATAAATTGTTCTATAGAATTCTATAAATTGTTCTATAGAAATCTATAAACTATTCTATACAACTCTGTAAGCTATTTTATAGAATACTACGAATTTTTCTAGATTTTCTATAAAATTTATCAAGTTTCTTTAGATTTCTATAGAAACAGTTCATTTTCATATAGAAATTGTAGAGAAAAGTGGCCCATTTTTCTATAGAATTTCTATAAGCTCTACAGAATTTGTATAATCTATAAAAATCGGTATAGAATTTCTATACAATGTTTTTAAATAGAATTCTATAGAACTTTTTTGTAAGGGCTCCTCTGGTGTGTTGCAAACGAGGTCATACTGTTTTCAAGTCACCTGGCCAGGAAGTTGAAAATTATGGCGGACGCTCTGTCCAGGGATCCTCCCAACAGAGTGGACCCACCACTCGACAGTCACCCAAATGATCTTCCAGAGGCTGGACCGGCCCCACATAGACTTGTTTGCATCGGCCCTGAACAACCGCATCCCGGTATACTGCACACGCGGTTACGACCCCAAAGCCTGGGCGTCAGACGCCCTGTCCGTCAGCTGGATAGGCATGTTAGCATACGCCTTCCCACTGATCTCCCTTCTACCAAAGGTACTGTCATTGCCACGGCCACGGCCAGGAGGAGTGAAATCCATGCTTTATGCATCGACCAGGGACACATAAGATGGGAACCAAACGGCGTACGTTTGGTTCCGCGGCCAGATTTCCTCACAAAGAACCAGTCGCCAGTCTTTCAGCCACCTTATTATTTTCATTCCGGATCTGAAGACCTTTTTCTCAGTTGCATAAGGATAAGCTTTGGTGCCCTGTACAGGCGCTTAAATGGTTTTGTCTCGTACAAAAGTTTTCATTTCCACGACACGCCCACATAGAGCGGTCTCTCCAGACTCTATCTCCCGTTGGATAGTTAAGGCCATCCAGTCCTCAACTCCCAACTGGCCAACATCGACGAACGACGTGGCCCATGCCCATGACACCAGGGCTGCGGCCACGTCATGGGCCTATTTTAAAGGAGTGCCTCTAAGGGACATCCTGCAGGCGGTCGCCTGGAAGACCCCCTCGACCTTCACCGCATGTTATCTGAGAGACGTCCTCCAGTCAGAAGGTCGGACAGGCCGCATGGCCTTGTCCGCAGCCACAGCCCGGGCCTACCTACCCAGGAATGATAGGACGTTTCCCTACTCTCCTGGATGGCCCTACCTCATCGGTTTGTTGTTCCTTTATGTAAGGCTTAATTTTTTGAGAGTACGCGAAGGGACTAAAGTCTTTGGTTTCCCGAGTGACCCTTACAGCAGCCTCGCCCTCTAACCCACCTCCAACTTTTGGTGCCAGTCTCTGCAAATGTAGGTTTAGCAGGAAAGGGAGTCCCTGAAGTGGACTCCCCCAAATCAAAGGTGATTCGGGAGTCTGCGAAGGGATGTTATTTACCTGTTAAACATCCCTCCCTCCTTCCCCACTAGGGCTCATCCTTAGCTAGGTTTTTCTACTCACGCTTGGAGAATAAGTGGACGAGTGACCCGACTAACGCAGGCGGGAGCAGGGGCTGTTGAGGGCGCTCTTTTAGTGTCGTATCGGATTATTTGAAAATGGCCTTAAATCACCCATTTTTACATATTTTTTTTTTTTACATATTTAAACATATGGCCGCTCCCATTGCACTCTGGGATATATCCAATATGTAAATGATCTGACGTTACTTTGACATAGCTTTGCGCTCGAATCATTTTCAATGTTTAAATATGTAAAAATGGGTGATTTAAGGCCATTTTCAAATAATTTACAGTTAATTTTATAATTAAAAAGGTAAGATTTTGATGTTTTCTTCTATGTTTATGTAAAAAAGTACATTCAACATTTAAAATATTGAAATATATATTATAATTGCATGCCACCATGACTAAAAAGAGTTTCGAAAAGACAGTATATATAAAGGATACATGTTCTGTATATTAGTAACTGGAGAGGATCAGGAGTGGTTGAAAAAAGAACCAGACTACGTGTACGTGCAGGCAAGTGAAAAACATTGTGTACAATAAACAGTTGCATTGAGTAATTCCAGTATCTGTAGATCCATCCCATAGCAGATGCAACGTTCCATCCATACAAAAATCCCGTTAGATGTACGGCACAATTTGTAAAACTTCCACCTTAAAATTTACGGTGCTCTACCTGGCAGCTAGGGTGCCAGGAAATTTTCTTACAGTGCCGACGACTAAAAGACGTCTTTTAGTCGTCAGAAAAAGACATCGTTTTGTTTTGCATATACGACCAAATTAAGACATTTATAAGACGTTCGATAATTTACGTCTATAAGACGTATTAAAGACGTCGTGTGCCCACTGGGTAAGACGTAATAATCACGTGGGACGTACAACGTCTTTATGACGTCTTACATCTGTGCAAATTTACGTCATAAAGACGTCATTTGAAGGCGTCATAAAGACGTGTAACACAACGAGATTAACACGTGATTTTTACGTGTTTCTGCTATCAGGGCATGTCCGACTCATTACGTCCGCGGGCCCATTACGTCCGGCACATTACGTCCGCGGGCGCCTCAGTTGTATATGTATTGGCATGTTGCGGGTAGCAGTGTATATGCTGATGAACAGCATAATATTGTTTGTTTTAGTTAAGAATTGGCTGTTTCAAACTGCTTTTAACAACCATACCAAATCCGTTAAAACGGATTCGAAATCTGAAATTACAGATTTGTAATTTATTCTTCAGGGGCATCAATGGGCTTCGTACTTACAGTGCAAAAACTGGTATGTTAAATAGTACACCAGTGGTGCTCATAATGAAGCACGATAATTCAGACACTTTATTAAATTAACACCAGTGGATTTTAACAACCCAATTTTGCAGTAGAGCGCTGTGACATGTAATTGGTTTTAACTTCCCCAACGTTACGTGTTCAAACATTATTTGAGCCCGCGGACGTAATTGGTCGGACATAATGGGCCCATGGACGTAATGGGTCGGACATAATGGGCCCGCGGACGTAATGGGTCAGACGTAATGGGCCCGCGGACGTAATAGGTCGGATGTAATGGGCCCGCGGACGTAATGGGTTGGACGTAATGGGCCCACGGACGTAATGGGTCGGACATAATGGGCCCAAATCGGTTCGCGGACATAATGATACATGCGGACATTATGGTCCAGAACAATCGTCCCTTCACGGACTCCCAAATCACCTTTGATTTGGGAATTCAAAAAAGTATTTTTGTGAGGGTTATTTTGAAATACGTGAATATAACTATGGTTCATACCAGCTGAAGTAGTACAATGTTTAAAAAAAAATGCGGTCAATTACTATGGCCAAAAAAGTCTCTGGTTTCTGGTCTCCGCGCGCGTTGCGGACGTCGGCATTTTGAAGTTTGGTCCCCGCGTATACAGTCATGTAGGCCCTATGACGTATAAATTGTTCCCTGCTGGCCAAAAAATAAATAAATACACAATTAGAAACGCGTCATCGCACCGATTTTGAAGCCGCCCTATGACCAGAAACTGGATACTTTTGGCCTATACTCGTGCTCGCAAGTAATGTTGTGCGATTACTAGAGTAGTGTGAATCAAGTTTTTTTTTAAATAGCGCCACCAAGCAACAGTAATTTCATGGTCAGCTTTACCTGGCAAGGTTAATTTGATAAAATGCCGCATGGTTTTTTCTGGTACACTAGTTCAAACAGGGTCATTTGGCAGTTAATCGTGACGTCATTGCTGTGGCCGGCTACCGTGGGGACGTGCAGTTAAAACAAACACATTATCGACTGCTGCAAACCACCTGTCAATATCTTGTGAATTAAGACTTTTATGGGGTGAAATTCATTGGCAATTTTATTGATTTGCAAATTTAAGGGCACAAACGTACCTTGGGCGACTTCAGACTCATTAGGTTGAATTTGATCAAAGCAATTTGGTGAAAGTGTTTTTGCTTTCTTAGCATAAGCATACACCATTGATAAAATGTCTACACCACTGGTAAAATATCTATAAATGCATCCATATTACTTCATAAGAATGAAGAGATATGTATAGAAACCATCCTGTGAAAGTTTAAGTATATTTTGTTGTGTCATTCAGGTTTGTTTGTATGTTGAGAGCACGCTTTTCATTTCATTATTTTTTTTGGGGGGGGGGGGGAGGGGTTGACTACTTCCAAATTCCAGAAAGTAGGTCTGATACCGGGAAAAAGTCATAAAAAGATCGCATTAATCCAACACAAAAGTTGGGAAACATGTTTAATGTCATATTTTCCTTGGTTCAACCGTCCGATACTCGAAATCTGTGTCAGTAGATAACGTCTCAAAAGGATCAATTTCAAACAAAACAACATCATTGTTCTTTGTTCATTGCCCTGATCCCCTCCTTCCCTCCTGCACTATGAGTCATTGTACATAATAATTATAGACTACTAGTAGTACATTTCGAACTGTTTTTGTCTTCTGTTTTTACTGAATGGAGAGAATAAAGTTAAAATTTAAATAAATAAAGGTTGTTGTGCGGTAAGAGACCTGGAAAGGTTAAGAATAGTGAAAGAGTTTTCAACATCAAGACTGTTAGTTATAATAGAAGAATGTTGATATTTAGTTTATAAGGGGTTGAAACATTTAGTTACAAAAAAACAAAATTTTCTCTCATATCAGTAGAATGAGTGCAGTCAGTGAACATGTAAAGTTCAGTTGTGTGTCTGCACACAATACAGATACAGTACACACAGTTCACTGTGGGGACAGTGTGTTTTATTTCTGCATCAATCTCGTTTTATATGAGCAGATATGTAAATGAGGGATCCTGTGTAAAAACTGTTAACCAATCAAATAGCTGTGTGTGTAAATGGTTGGAAAATTTTAACTGTATGAATGTCCATTGGGAAATTTGTGGCAAAGTTGGAATTCTTGATTCTTTCAGCCAATCAAAGGGCAGTTAATTTATCCAATCAGTACACTAGATTGCACATAATGTAGCCATTGGGGGAGGTGTTACTTCTAAGAGGAAAAGTAGTGCACAGAATATTTGGGTATATTGTGGGTATTTTTAGTCACCCACCACCGCCCCTATCTTCGTCGAGTATATCATTATGTATTATGTATTTGGATATTTTTTGATCGGGAAGTATACAACCAAGGTAAAAAGTCTACTATCTCGACATTGACACCAGATCACTCTGCTGCTTTCGAGGAGTTAAAGCAGATTTTGAGTCGATCATTTGTCGTCCACACTGACGCCTGTGACACTGGGCTGTGTGCCGTGTGAGTCCAGGAGACAGATGGTCAGCTGAATGCCATCGCATATGCGAGTCGTTCCCTTTCTCCCCCACAGTACAACTGAAAGGGAATGTCTAGCTGTGATTTGACTTTTGGAGAAGTGGCAATTTTACTTGGAAGGAAAGAGATGTCAGATCGTGACGGACCATCAGGCTTTGACGTGGCTTTTCTGGAAGGCACAGTTGACAGGCAGGCTCGCTCGATGGGTACTGCGGTTACATGATTTCAGTTTTGATAGCACATACAGGTATCGTCGTGGTGAGCTTCATGTGGTGACCGACGCACTCTCACGTGCCCGTGATGATGTCTTGCAGGTTGGTATTGTTCGATGTACCAATCTTCGTCAGACACCAACCAGCATGGTGCAACGGCGCACCCAGGATTTTGTCTTGGGGGGGGGGGGGGGAGGGGGGGGCTCAAAGAAAATTTTACTCTCACAAATCAACTAGGCCTAGTATGTATATGTATGCATGTAATTTTGGGTTGTATGTATGTATAATATGTATGGATGGATCTTCCCATTAGGAACTCGGTAACCTCCCATGGAGGGGCATAAACGCCAAGCTGGCAAAAGCCAATCTCACTCACACACAAACATTAGTGTATCGTCTATAATTATAAACTGCACAAATCAATCAATTGTGATTCAGTAACTAGACGACAATACTTAATATAGGCATTGTGAAATCAGCGGTCAGCCTGGGATTCCGAACTCGCAACCTTGTGATTGCAAGCCCTGCAGTCTAACCACGTGACCACGGTGCCATTAGTATAATAGGGGGCAGCAATTTTTAACCTCTATAGTCCTAGTAGAGGCATAGGATGTAGGGTGTTCAAAACTGGTTAGGTAGAGGCATAGGGTATAATAATAAGGGTGTTCAAAAACTGGCTCCTAATCCTTTCATTTATGATACCTATAGTTGTAGATTGAAAAAATCATTTATTTGTGACAAATGTACAACTTTACTTAATAAATCTAGTGAGGCAATAACATTAAAGTGAAAAGTCCAATCTACGACGCTTTAGTGCCATCCGATTTATGACGTCATCGATGTCCACATCTATTGCTCTATGTATAGCCATCAAAGCAAGGCCTGTCAGACGCTGGTTGCTCATGGTTGACCTCAAGTAGGATTTAAGGCGACGAAGGGTACTGAAGGTGCGTTCTGCAGTAGCTGAGGTAGCAGGGATGACTGCAAATATCGTGATAAGTGTGTGTATATTCGGGTACAGGTCCGCCAATCCTGGTACTGAAGTCAGAGTCTCTGTAGGTGTAGATGGTACATTACCGACAGCATTTTCCACCGCGCACACCACATATCAAACTCGCCTCTCACTATGCCTTCAGATTCGATGTCTTGTGCGTACATTTGCACAATGTCCTGGAGTTGATTGAAGTTGGTATCATTGCAGTATGCAGGCAATATGTACTGTAGTTTGGCGCATCTTTCAAAGTGGACTGAAAACCTTGTGCTGAGTTCACTTAGCAATTGATCAATGTAGATGCCAAACATTGATACCCTGAAGTATTCTTCAGCTGATTGAGATGGATGATTTTCACTAGCTGTTTGACGAGATGCTGTCCGTGGTTTGCGTATGACGCCGTCTACTTCATCAGCCAACTTCGTTGCGTCACTAAACAACCGTCCAAACTCTTCTTCACTGTTTTCCCTCATTTGCTTGATGATCTGCTGCACATCACGCACAAGTCTAACGCATCCAAAGAGGTCACATGTAGGTGACTGCAATTTCCGGGATAAGGGTAGGAGGACTCCGCTGAGCCGGTTTAGTATGGTTGTGGCCACGATAAATACTGAAGATCTGAGAGCAGTAAGCAATGTGGACGCTCTTTGCGACGATGATCTGTCACCATTATGTGACACATACTCAAGTGCCTCCTCTATAGGGACGTAGAGTTCATAGAAGACGTTAACAGCCTCGTACCTCTCAACCCATCTTGTGGTGCATAGTTTTTTCAGACGTTTCCAAAAAACGAACAAATCTCCTGAATGGTGCTGATCGTGTTTAGTATTGTAGGTAAGTTACTTCCATGAGAGACAACCAGATTTAATACATGACTTGCACAATGTGTGTACACTGCGAGTGGGTTCTTCTCTCTTATGCATGCTTGGACTCCATTAAATTGCCCGCTCATAGCCGAAGCCCCATCATAACCTTGACCACGCATATTCATGGGATCTAGAGTTTTCTCATGGAGTATGTCAAGTATGCTTTTCGCAAGTCCGTGTCCTGTGAGATCATTCACTGTTACAAAAGTCAAAAACTTCTCACATACTTTGCCATCATGCACATATCTCACTGACAGGCTCATTTGTTCTTTTGTGGAACAGTCTGTTGTCTCATCCACCAATACACTGAAGTATTTCGCATCCTTCACTTCATCAACTATCTTTTCAGAGATAATATCTCCAACGGTGTTGATGATCTCATTTTGTGTGTTCCAACTTGTGTACATGGCGTTTCCTCCTGCAGTTTCTATGTGCCTCTTCAGATAATTGTCTCCAGCGTTGATGCGGAAACGAAGGGCTGACCTGAAGTTTCCATCATTTTCCGTGGATGTGTTGGCGATGTTGGCGATACTGCCGCTGTCTCGGTGACCACGAAATGAAATTTCCTGCCTTCCCAAAAGAGCACAGTTTCAATCATAGGTCTGATACGCTGTCTATTGGTTATTATTTGTTGTTGTCTTGTGTTGTCAAGTTGATTGTCAATGCTTGGTACCTTGTTGGTCACAACCTTGAGAAACATCTGACATGAGTTGACAGCATCAGCATGATACTTTGCACTGTTGTGCTTGTTGAAGACTTCAATTGCGTCTTTGTATTTGTTAAAGGGAGTGCTTACTAAGGTTTTTAATATTTGATTGCCGTGTGCTCCGGCAGATTCAGGGCAAAGATGAGACATGGTTTGCAGAAAACACCCTTCTCTGCATCGCTGTATGCCAACCAGTTGTATCGTTTTAGCCAGCTATGTTGAAATCGTCTCCTAGAATTTGCACACTGTGGGAAGTTGAAGGAGGAATCAGGTACCCAGCAGTCTGTAATGAGGGCCAACTTTGTTTCATCGTCTAGCAATTTCCTCCCGTGCGCTTTACTGTAGTTTCCAATGTCGTACTTATTTGTGAAACCTGTACAGTTAGACCCTTCTATTATGACTGCTGTGGCAGACTCAATTTGTTTATTGCAGTCGTCTGAGCTTTCACTGCTTCCACGCTGTGGAACGGACTTAAGGATGCCGAAGTCATCAGGGAAAGGGTCATCAGGGGTGTCTTTAGAGCTGCTCTCTTTGCTTACTGGGGCAAAGCTTAATTTGGCTTGCTTCAGTTTCTTGGGTGGGGCCCACTGGTGCTCATTCTTAATTTCTGAGAAAGTACAAATCAAAATTACACATTTTAATTTTTAAATTTTTATTTTAATGCTAGCCCTTAATTTGAATCTTTAACATGGTGTTTATTTTTTTGTATTCAGTATAGGGGGCATATATATTTAGTTCTAAACTTATTTATAATGGATGTTCGTCAGATTGTCAATATAGGCTCAAAACAAGAAATAGGGCCCAAGTATATATGTTAGACTTATTGCCACTCATCTGGGTTAGGCTGGTGCCCGCATGGTTTCCCCAGAATGTTGTGGTATGTTGGTGTAATCTGTGTACAGTGCTGCTGGACTTCCAATTGATTATACTTACCGATGAAGCCAATCTCTGGAGTCTGGATTGCAATTTGTCAGTAATACTCCCTCTTGATAAACATGAACTTGAGTGTATATCGTCGGCAAGATTTGTTGCTTTAAATAATTATATAGCGGACGTTGTTGAAGAGATCATTCCGGGGCGGTGCTACCTACTTTCCATCAATGGGCGGCAAATTCCATGAACAAGTGGGCGGCAAATCCAGATCCTACCGGTAATCTTTTTCTTTCTTTTTTTGCTAAAACGGTGTCACATAATAATTATTTATATCAGATTACTAAACTAAAACTAAAACCCTAACCTGGGCATGTATGTGTTGTGTAATTTGGAAAGGGTAGGATTGCAGGCCTTTTTAATGCCCTGCACACAGCCGAGTTAAAGAAAAATGGAGAAAAGGAAACAACACATGATAAAATAAGATTGGATCTGGTCGTTGCACCAGAGTTACATGTTCATGCATATTCATTATACATCATCTAAAAATAAATTGTGGGTAAACAAAAATGCATTACTTTATCCTTACACTTGTCCGGCATTCCCTTGAAAAGGGAAAAACACTTAAATTTGAAAAATGCGGGAACCACGTAAAATATATTTTAGCCCGGACAAATTGGCACGTTGGTTTCAAATGTTTATGTTATTGTTGCAAATTTAAACAATTATAGTGAGATTTCATGAGACATCATAATAAAATAATTTTGGCAGAAAGAAGAAAAAAATTCCAGTGGCATAAGATGAAAAGGGCTGGAAAAAAAACATTTGCAACTTTTCTCCTCCCCCGTCTCTCTCCTTTTTTTCCTTCTTCTTTTTGTCCCTTTTTTTTCGGAAACCCTCTTGGGGGGGGGGGGCTCAAGCCCCCCAAGCCCCCCCCCCCTTGGGTGCGCCGTTGGCATGGTGGATGCTGACCCACCCCCCTCTCCGCCGGGAGCCAGCTATAGTCTTGGTTCAAAACTGTGTTTGTTTGTATATTTTTGATACACGATCCGACGGCGCTACACAGAACGCTACAATCACGAACCGCTATCAAACACAGTCTTGGGAATTTCGTAGAATCTATCCCACAAAACGGGGGAAACCACTACGTATGCGTAAATTTGAAATGCTAGCGCGGCCCACATTTTTGGTGCACACGCGCATAAACAACAACGGACTGCCGTGTTCACTGATCGACAACTTCAGGATTGACTTCATTATATCATCAGATATCCTCTTTATTTAGTCACACAATAATAAACAACAGTAAACAATTGTTTGGTCAAGTAAAATAAAGTTGGTTAATAATGTGATTGTATTGGAATCTATGACGTCATAGAAAAGGCCATGAATTCCTCATTTTAAAGCTACCACTTACAAAAGGCTATCATATTTTTCTAATTACTATAGACAAATACCAACTCAAAAATCACAATAAGAATAAGTCCTTCGAGATGGTACCAAAAAGTGAAATGTTAGCCCCTGGCTCATGGACTATCATGTACATTACATCTTTGTAGGGCAACAATCAGTCAGTTTATGTTACTTCCTAGTGAATGGCCCCAGATGAACATATTAGGCCCTGTAGTATTTCCTGTTATCATGCTCATGCATATTTATGAGATAACCATGCAGTGATGTCTGTGAACTTAAAAAAATAGCTATTTCACCATTGATTGATGAAAGCACGCAATGGCACTTACATGTCACCTACATGTAACACTCTCTGAATCTAATAATTATACACTTTGATATTTAGGCTGAAAACCACGGTTTCCAAAATAGCACTGCAGTGTGACAATGACAATGCAGTGTGAACTTTGCCCTCTAGCGGTGAAAATTATGCACTTGGGCTTTTAGGTGCCATTTGATAGTCGGTGCAAATGTGTACAGTGATCAATGCAATCTTGGAACATCTTTCTGGGATTTTGTTTTTAACAGTTTACAGCGGAAACCTCTGGTAACTATAGCAGAGTTGTAGTTCAGTACTTTTTCATGAGTACGAGTATGAGTACTTCCCTGCCCTGTCTTTCGCAGAATCCTTGCTGTCCCGAAGAGTGTCGCCTTTTGTAGTAATTCTAATCTAACATATGTTCCTTGAGATATTTCTCCAACGCCTCCAGGATTGTACCCCGTGCTCCCACTACCACAGGAACAACCTTCACTTTGCCACAACTTGTGGAGTTCTCTCGCTAAATCCTGATATTTCTGTACCTTCTCATTCTCCTTCGATGCTACCCATCTCATCTTCTCATGCTTATCCAAGACAACAACATCCGGCCGTCTATGTTCTATAACATGATCTGTCTGGATGTTGAAGTCCCAGATAATCTTGACATGGTCTGTTTTTTCTGCATTTTCCGGCACATGGTCGTACCACTTCGATTGCACCTTGACACCGTACTTTTTACACAAATCCCAATGGATTACCTTGGCCAACTTGTCGTGTCTGCCTTTGTACTCTGTCAATGGCTGACAATGCATTGGTTGACAATGTGAAATACAGTCTCCTCTGCCGCATTGGACATTCTGCACATCTGACTTCTCAGTCCTTGCCTTTATCACATTCGTCCGCAGAGACTGGTCTTGCGTTACAGTAATATAATCAGACCCTCGATTTTTTTATTCAGTTCCTGAAACGTAAAGTTAATTGTGTGGTGCAGGGTATGCCGTCTGAGGATCTGGAGGAGACAAGACAAATTAAGACATCAACTTCATCGTCCAATAAGTCAGTAAGACATGAGGATCAGCAAAGAAACATAACATTGACTCTTAATTTGAACTTGTAGAGCAAGACCACATACTGCTCTTTCTAGTAAGTTTGTGTTTATATAACAATTTATAATAATCTAAAGCAATTGCGAAAAGAAATTTTGTTTAGAAACGAAGTTTTCATAGGTAATGTCCGAAAACTGGGCAAATTGGTTTGAAACGAAACAATTTTGTCAAACTTGTAGTGAAATGAGCATAATACAAACTTAGTTTCTGACATATTTGTTCAATATGTAAGTTTGCTAGAAAATATTGTATTTTACCTTTATAATCATTGGATGTAATGCATCAGACTAAAGTCACATATTTGTACAATTATTTTACACGGCGCTTGTTTTATTTATGCATTGGATGTTTAAGTAAAACGTTGCATTTCACTCCATAATTATGTAAATGTATTTTGTTGCACCTATTTTGTATGAAACTTTCCCTCCATTATTTTGCACGAAGAGCAAGGAGGACACTTTACTGTCCTCGTCGCTCCATTCGTGCAAAATAATGGAGCGAAGGATATGGAGGTCGAAAAGTGGACATCTGCTTTTCAGCTTTCTAAATAATGAAAAATGGACTAATCTTACCGTCACAATACAATGTCCGACGTAGGCGCCAGGTAGGCGCCAGGTAGGCGTGTTCCGTTCAAAGAAGTGCGGGGAGGAATAATAATGTTACAGTGCGCTTCCGTTTGATCTGTGATGTCCGACGGTTATAGCTTGCATTTTATTGGTGCATTGGTAGGATTCGTCCAATATTTTGTGGATAAGGGAGTAGATTTATCAAATCATCATCTGCTTTTCTTCAAGCACAAAGCAGACGTGTCCACTTTTTGGCCACTGTTGAGAAAACGTTCGATCCGCTTTTCGGGAAGCAGGAAAGCAGAAAAATGGATTTGTCCAAAACGTTCGATCTACTTTTCGGGTTGTGGGAAACCAGGAAAGCAGATGTCCACTTTTAGGCCACTGTGTGACAAAATGTCTAATCTGCTTTTCGGCTAGTTGAAAAGTAGAAAAATTGATTTGTCGAAAACGTTCGATCTACTTTTTGGGTTGTAGGAAACCAGAAAAGTAGATGTCCACTTTTTGACCGCCAGTGTAGGTGAACAAGTAAAATCTGCTTTTCTTGAAACTGAAAAGCAGAAAAGTAGAAAAATTGATGTTACCAAAATGTTCAATCTACTTTTTAGGTGGAAGAAATGCAGAAAAGTAGAAAAATGCACTAGCCAACAAGGTTCAATCTGCTTTTTCGACCTCCATAGAAGGAACAATGGGACAACGTCACAGGAGGAGGTTAACCTCTCCTCAACCATTCCCAAGTCTTGCTACTCGCCACTTCTTAGGTACATCTCAGGAATCGGCCGTGAAGTGGTTTTTCCTGCTAATATTGTGTTCTTTCTTCTCTTCTTTGTTTCTTGATTCTTGACATCCGAGGGTCAGGATGTCGTTATCCACAGATACATTATCAGGATCTCAACAAGTTGGATGGCACATCCAGAGTTCTGTACACACCATACCCAAAATGTTCACTTAGAACAAACAAATTTGTTAAATAAATTTTATGCACGACATGGCATTGAGCCTAATATAAAGGTTTGTTATAACAATTGTCTGCAGTGTTACTTTTGTAATAACAGGTGACAAAAGGTTAGACTAGTTTTACGATATATTATATTTCTTGATTAAACAAGTGAATTGTTTAAAGTGTTGAAAAGGTTTACTTTTGAAATAAATTAATGTTAAGTTGCACTGAAAATGAACGGTACTAAAAACGTTTCTTCTTAAATTGTGCCAATTCTTAGCCATACCATTTTAACATTATTAAGTCCGATCAGGAAGAAATTATCTCCAATTGGGTCTAGTTGGAAAAAGTCCAATTAATTTCAATTGGGCCTAGTTAGAAACAGTCCAGTTGGGTTCAATTGGATCTAGTTGGGAAAAGTCCAACTGGGTCCAACCGGGAAAAAAGTCCAATTAACTCCAGTCGAATCCAATTAGGTCTAAAATGAGTTGGAAAAAAATCCAACTGAATCCAATTGTGTCCAATTAGTTTTGTGCCAATTCCCATTCTTGGAAAACTTCCATTTAGTTCCAATTGGGTCTAGTTGGAAACAGTCTATTTTGGTACACTTGGATCTTGTTAGAAAAAGTCCAATTGAGTCTAGTTGGAAAAAGTCCAATTGTGCCAATTCACATTCTTGGAAAAATTCCAATTGGTTCCAATTGGGTCATATTAGAAACATTCCAATTAAGTCCAATTGGATTTAGTTGAAAAAAAGTCCAATTGGGACAATAATTGGTCTAGTTGAAAAAAGTCCAGTTGGGTACACTTGCATCTAATTAGGAAAAGTCCAATTGGGTCCAATTGGGTGTAGTTGGAACCAATTTTGTCTAGTTGGAAAAAGTCCAACTGGGTCCACTTCTGGGAAAAAATCGAATTATCTCCAATCGAGTCCAATTCGGTCTAAAATGAGTTGGAAAAAATCCAACTGAATCCAATTGTGTCCAATTGGTTTTGTACTAATTCTCAATCTTGGAAAAATTCCAATTGGTTCCAATTGGAAAATTGAATTGGAAATTTTGGTTAAGGGTGAAGAAAAACCTGTGAGTACCTACAAATGAATGGGTGCGAATATGTATTCGTTTATCATATCAGAACAATCCCTAAAGCCATAGCCAGCCCAGAGAACTCAGAGAACCACCACGTTTTACAACTTCTTCCTTAGATTGTATTTCCATGATGCAAACCTTCAAATCTTTTGTCGACTGCTGCTAGTTTAGGGAAGGAACAACATTGCAAATGTTGGCAAAATGTTTCTATGGGTATGCTTACTTTATTTGAATCAAACTGTGAAATTCATGATGAAAGTGTAAACGGGCATTCACAATTTTTACAGAAAAACGTTAAATTACGTAAAGAAAAACTAGACGGCACGATCGATTTTGCCGAACCAAATTTTCATAATAATAAACAAATTGTTTTATTGAATTTAGACGATATCGAAAATATACTCGTTACTGTTTCTTCACAAATTCAAGAGGCTTTAGAAAAATGGACTCAAAAGGGTACCGGTAGTGGATGGGAAGTAGATCGTATCGTAGAAATGAATATTACCATCGCGAGATATCAACCTTTGAGAGGCGGTTCTTATATCGAGCTATGCGACTACATTAAAAATAAAAAAGCGTGCATCAACGTAAAAAACGACGATGATGATTGTTTGCGATGGGCTTTGCGCAGCGCTCTTTTCCCCACAAACAATCATGTTGATAGAATGAGTAAGTACCCGATCGAAGACGGTTTTAATTTTAATAATATCGAGGCTCCTACACCAATCAGCCAAATTAAGCGAGTAGAAAAACAAAACAATATAGCGATAAACGTTTTTGGTTGCGAATCAAAAACGATACTAGTTTACAAACTCAGCGATCAACCCGCGAAACTAGATTGTATAAATTTACTATTAATACACAAATAAGCTAGATCTCACTACGTTTGGATAAAAGATGTGAATAAATTACTTTACGATCAAACGAGTCACAAAGAACGTAAACATTTTTGTTTGAGATGTTTACAAGGTTTTTCAGCAAAAGCGTATCTCGAAAATCACGTAAAAATGTGTAAAGGAATAAACGACAGACCGACGACGGTTGTGATGCCGGAAAAGGGTAAAAACGATACGGTTAAATTTATAAATTTTCATAAAAAGATGCGAGTTCCTTTCGTAATATACGCCGACTTTGAAAGTATTATTAAAAATGTTGTAGATGTAAACTCTACGAGCACTACAAAACTACAAGAACACGTCGTTTGCGGTTATTCGTATATTAGAGTTCGTTGCGACGGTGAAACTAGTTCTCCCGTTACGTATAGGGGAGAAGATGCGGCTAAACATTTTTTAAATGAATTAGAAAAAGAAACAAAAACAATCAACGAGATATTTAAAAACCCTAAAAAATTACGCATGACTAAAGAAGATGTAGAAGATTACAACTCTGAGAGCGAGTGTTGGATATGTGAAAAGAAGTGTGATGAGAAGGTAAGAGACCATTGTCACATTACCGGAAAATATAGAGGCGCGGCGCATAATTATTGTAATTTAAAACTGAGTTTAAAACCAAGCAAAACTTTTATTCCGGTCGTATTTCATAATTTGCGAGGCTACGACTCTCATCTCATCATGCAGGCCGCGAGTCAAACGACGGGAAATCTAACGTGCATTCCAAACAATATCGAAAAGTATATTTCTTTTTCAATTGGGCAACTACGATTTATCGACAGCGCTCAATTTTTATTGGCGTCGTTGGATAAACTCGTAAAATCAAACAATTCTTTTCCAATTACAATAAAACTCGAACCCGATTTAGAAAAATTTAATCTGTTAAAAAGCAAGGGTATTTATCCTTACGAGTACATGGATAGTTTTAAACGATTTGAAGAAACGCGTCTTCCTTCGATAGAATCTTTTTACAGCAGTTTAAACGGCCAACGCATTGATTTTTTACCAAAGAACAATACGAGCACGCAAAGAATGTATTTCATACATTTTGATTGTAAAAATTTAGGAGATTATCACGATCTATACGTGTGTACCGATACTTGCTTATTGGCGGACGTATTTGAAAATTTTCGCGCTACTTGCGTTAAACAATACGGTTTAGACCCGGCTAATTATTATACTAGTCCGGGTCTGAGTTGGGACGCTTTATTGAAACATTCTAAACAAACTTTAGAATTGCTCACAGACGTCGACATGCATTTATTTATAGAAAAACGTACGCGCGGAGGAACGTGCATGTTGAGTAAACGATACGCTAAAGCAAATAATGTCTACTTAGACGACTACGACGAATCGAAACCGTCGAGTTACATTACGTACTTGGACGCGAATAATTTATACGGCTACGCGATGAGTCAACCTTTACCGACGGGTAATTTTAAATGGATGACCGGTAAACAAATAGACAAACTCGAGAGCGAGGGACCTAAAAAAGGATGTATTTTAGAAGTCGATTTAGAATATCCAACTAGTTTACACGATTCTCACAACGCATTTCCACTCGCGCCAGAGTCGTTGATAGTGCCGAAAGAATGGATGAGTGACTATCAAAAAAAGTTATTAAACGACAAACCGGCTCCAAACGTCGTAAAATTAGTTCCAAATTTATACAATAAAAAAAACTACGTGCTTCATTATCGTAACTTGAAATTATATTTACAACTCGGCATGAAACTGACTAAAATCCATCGTGTTTTAGAATTTGACGAAGCACGTTGGATGAAATCGTACATAGATAAAAACACTCTGCTCAGAAAAGAAGCAACGAGTGATTTTGAAAAAGATTTATACAAACTCATGAACAATTCAGTTTTCGGAAAGACGATGGAAAATGTACGAAAACGCGTCAACGTAAATTTGAAGCGGTTAAACGACGAAAAAGCGGAAAATCAAATTCGCGCGCTCATCGCTAAACCAAATTTTGCAGAGGCGAGGATTTTTGATAACGATCTAGTAGCGATTCACATGCACAAAACAAAACTCGTTCTCAACCGCCCGGTCTACATAGGAATGAGCATACTGGATTTATCTAAACATTTAATGTACGATTTTTATTACAATCAATTAAAGAAGAAATACAAAGACAAGTGCGAGTTGGTATACACGGATACAGATAGCTTGTTGTTGGAAATTAAAACTCGTGATGTTTTTAAAGATATGAAAAAAGACAAACATTTATACGATTTTAGTAATTATAAACGAGGTCATTTTCTATTTTCTGAAGAAAATAAAAAAGTGATTGGTAAAATGAAAGACGAGACCGCGGGAACTCTAATCTCTGAAGTTGTTTGTTTAAGACCTAAAATGTATTCGATACTTTTATCGAATGAAAAACAAATAAAAAAAGCTAAAGGCGTTAAAAGACAAGTTTTAATACAAGATATTAAACACGAAAACTATAAACAAGTTTTATCGTTGAAAAATACTCTACATCATAATATGAATTTTATTAAACACGAAAAACATCGATTATATACGACGCGAGTAAATAAAATATCGCTATCACCTTTAGACACAAAGAGACACATTTTAGAAGACGGAATAGACACTTACGCTTACGGTCATTACAGTCTTAACGACTAACGCTATAATCGTTTAACAATAGGGGGATTTTCTGTGTCTCGAGGAATAATTTGTAATTCTTCTTTTACAAAACTACGAGCGGGACCCGCGTCTAAATAATACAAAATGGGTTGATTAGCGGCTTTCATCGTTTTATCTATTCTATAAATTTTTATACTCCATATAGGATCGGTTGCGCGGCGTCTCGTATCTTTTTCAGCTTCACCGGGCGCGTATAAATACCGAACTACGCTGTTGCTCGGGATTTTTTTTTCGTTCTTTACAACAGCTGGCGAGGCTGGATTTTGCTCGACACTACGTAATTTAATCGCGTCTTTAGGTTTTAAATTAATGAGTCTCGTCGTCTCGTTGTTTAACGCTTTTACGACTAGCGGCAATCTTTTAACCCATTCTCTATTTCTCGTATCAGTCGCTATTTCTTGCGCGTATTGATGCGAAAATAATCTTTCGCTCAAAGTTCTATTAAATCGCTCTACTATACCCTGAGCTCTATGATTACCAACCTCACCTCTTTGTATTACGACATGTTGTTTGCTCATTGTTACGTTTACGCTGCTCATAAATTCTTTTCCAGGATCGACTTTTATAATTTTTGGCCAAGTTAACGAGCTACGTTTATAAATTTTTATAAATGCGTTACTTACTTGAACGGCGGTTTTATCAGTTAACGGTTCAGCTTCTTTATATCTGCTGGCTTCATCAATAATTGTTAACGCGTACTTGTACGTCTTTTTACCAACCGTATCGTGCGGAAGAAACAATAAATTTGCTTGATGAACTTCATTCGGTTTTTCTAACGTACTGTTTGATGAAGTTGGTCTTGGAATGTATTTAGGATAGGGTAAATAAATTTGCCACAGCGCTTGCTTTTTTATCCATCGTCTAACTAATTTTACATTTACTTTCGTTTCTTTAGCTAATTTATTAATCGCGTCTAGACCTTTGTAGTATCCTCTTACGCTATAATAAGCGTTAGATAGCTTTTGACTCTCCATTTTTATATTGTACATTTTTATATTTTTATTCGTTAGGATTTTAGGCATGAGCGAAGCTGGTAAAATTCCTTGTTTAACTAACGCCATTTGAGTTCCACCGGCTAATGCGACCGTTACGGTGAGTTTTAACCCGTCTTTTATACTCAACTTTCCCAAGTTGGCCGGTTCTACGCTTAATACTTTTTTACCGAGCATGCTGTATAAAACTATAAAAACTCCAAAAACGACGCTTTTACAAACAGAATCGGCGATTGTTTTCGTATCTATTGGCATTGAAGACATATTTTATAGTCGTTAAATATAATATTTAAAAAAAAACCTTTTATTCCATTTCAAAAACAACGGGAGAACTCGTTGTTTGCGAGGTGAGTGGTTCTATAGCGGGCTCGGTTTTAAATGTTGGTTCTTCTTTGCTAGGTTTACTAAACAATAAATAAGCGACACCCCCAATAGCTAAACCAATAGCTATATAGACAAAATAGCTCGTTTCATTGCTCGATGGGTTGCTCGACGATACTTCGCTATCGCTAGACGTTTTAACGATTTTTGCTGGTTTAGCGAGTTGCAGTTTTTTCTTTCTATTAATTTCGGCGAGTCTTTTTCCAGCCGCGACTCTATTTGGGTTTTTTGGTTTAGTTGCTGGTTGGGTTACGGTCTTTGGCGTTGCAGCTTGCGGTTGCGCATTCTCCGTCTCGTTGGTTTCCATCGCTTTCATTATCTATACAAGATTCTTCTTTTCTTTTTAAATGTTTTGCCGTAATTAGCGAAGCGCTGAGCGGAGCGATCAACATACCGTACTTGTAGTATATTTCGCACGCTACGGCACCAAGCATGCTAGAAATGAACGGATCTTTTTCTAAATCTGAAATTAATTTACGTTCATCGTCAATTTGAAATTTATGACCGTACAAATCTATACGATTTAAACTAAATCCTAATAGTTTAGCGTATAGCGTTATAATGGCGCTACCTAAAGACTGAGTAATATCGCGACCTAATTTAGTTTCGTATTGCGTGTGTAGCGCGTCTCGCTCTTCGGTAGACAAAGCTTCAATATCGCTAACGCTTAGTTCTTTTCCGAAAAACTTTTTCGAATCTCCTCCCACTACAACCGATAAAAGACGTATTTTTTGTTTCAACGACGTATCATCGTTAGTATCGCTTGCGTCGTCCGCGAGTGTCATCTGTGGATTTTCGTTTAATAGTTTATGTACTTCTTCCATTTATTATACGTACTTATAGAATAATCGGTTAAATTTATTTAACAAAATATAGAAACCAATAATTTATTTTAGATAACCCATCGGTGTTTAAAAGTTCGTTAAGATTAAACATTAGATCTTTTACTTGTTCAGCAGATATACTCGAAAATATACCTTTTACTTTTTCAGTGTTCTCGTTTAAAACTTGTACTTGGTTTTTTCTTTCTTTTTCAGTATTGAGAAGTTGGTTAAGATTATATATAAAATCATTTACTCGTTCAGCAGATATATTCGTAAATATAACTTTTACTCGTTCAGCATCCATATTTATAAATAGATTTTATAATATTTATTAAAATACAAACAACCTATGAGTAATTGCTCTTAACCTATGATTCCTATGAGTAATTGCTCTTAACCTATGATTCCTATGTGTAATTACTAAACAACCTATGAGTAACCTATGAGTAATTGCTCTTAACCTATGAGTAACCTAGGGGTAATTACTAAACGACCTATGATTCCTATGTGTAATTACTAACGACTTGTGAGCAACCTATGAGTAATTGCTCTTAACCTATGAGTAACCTATGGGTAATTGCTCTTAACCTATGAGTAACCTACGTGTAATTACTAAACAACCTATGAGTAACCTATGAGTAATTGCTCTTAACCTATGAGTAACCTATGAGTAATTGCTAAACGAACCTTAGTCACGTATTTCATAATCGGTAGGCTGATCCGTTTTTAAAATCAACTTGCGATGTAAAACTCGTTTTAGTTGCTCGCGCGCTCGCTCTCGTAACTCAACCGTTGGAATAACATCATTTTCTCTAAGACAATTCTCGTACGAGTCTCTATCTTTACAATAAAATAAACACACCCATTTGAGTTGTTCTCTAAAATCTTTCAATACGCTATTATATGTCTGCGTAAGAATCCAACAGCTGTGTTTAACGTGTCTACCGCTAAAAGCCAATTGTGTAATCATACATTTATTATTCTCGTCGTATTTTTTATAATGCAACTGTTTATTAGCGCTGCAATCGTCGATAATAAACAACGTTTCCTCCGTTTTGAAAGCATCGCTATAAATTTGTATAGCTCGGTTTAACGATATGTCGTTTAAATCGTTAACGTGTACGTTATCGTCGTTTAGAATCCATTTTCTATTTTTGTACGTATCGTTGTCGAAGATGGTGGGGCATAATATAACGATATCTTTAAAATATTTAAAATATTCTTTTTCTAATAAATTTAAAACAAATTCATTTTTTCCGCATCCCGTTTGTCCGCAAATTAACGCGGCGTGTGGATATTTAGGTAACATTTTCTTTTACTATTAGCATTAATAATCGACTGATTCAAAACGCCCGTTTCTTATGTTTAGTTGCGCGTCCATGATAATAAAAGTATACATGTTTAGTTCACCCGCAGATTCAGCTTAGTAGTATGTGTGCAGCAAATCTACCCTCTTTGTGGTGGAGCAGTCTGCAGTTTGTATGCAGTGATTTTGTGCAGTTTGTAATGGCAATGCACCACATGCACCACAGTGCAAAATGAGCAATGAGGAGGAGCAGTGCAAATGAGCAATGAGGAGGAGCAGTGCAGTGAGCAATGTGGAGGAGTAGTGCAATGGCATCCCTCCTCAATCCCTCCTCCTCCTCCTTCACATGTTTTATCGTCTTGTGGGTGCGTTTGCGCTTTAAAGCTTTCGCGATTCGCGTCATCGTCGTCTAACGGTAAAACAGGAGCAACTACAACATTTGAATTTGTGTCTAAGTTTGAACCCACTCGTCGCTATCAAAATATTATTGTTGTAGTTCGCGTACGTGCCTATTCGTAAATTCATATCGCTAGGCATCATGTATAAATTTTCTCCGAGACAAAAGTTTAATTGACTGCGAGCGTATAGTAAAACATCTTGATATCGTTGAATACTAGATTGTAAATCTACGGGAGAATCAATCTCGGTATTTACTATGTCTATAAATTCACGTTGAGCGTCTAAACCGGTACCGCTCGTAAAAAATGAGCTTTTAACTCGAGCTTGAGCCGCCAATAACGCGTACACATAAGTTCTTATAGAATCGTTAATTCGTTCGGTACCCACGTCCGTAAAACCTTTAGCTAACCCTAAAGACAATATAAACTTTGTCCACGCCGTTTCAACGCGTTCAGATTGAGAAATGTATTCAACGACGTACGAACCACCGATATCATCGTCGCTATTGACTAAATTTAAATCAACGTTTTCTTTATCAAAATCCATCCTTTTCTCGCGCCGATGTTGTAAATTTGAATTGTCGTAGTCGTTGCCCGGCACCGGAATATAACCGTAAATATTTCGATAATAAGCCGTTCCCAAACCGTTTGAATTTAAATCTACTCGTTGTTTCCAATCGTCTTTAATCGATAAATGAAATTCGCTACATAGTCTATTGTAGCGCTCACGTCTATAGTGTTTGCGAACGCGTCAAAAAAATTTGAAAAAGATGTAGGACAACTCATTTCTTTGAGTAATCGCCTAATTTGATAATATACGTGAAATCTAAAAAACTACGAATCATCATATTTGAATGATTTAAATGATCGTAACCTACGCCGCATCTAGTCGTAGCGCAATACGTTGTAAAATTTATTTGATTTTGATAAAATTTCATCGGGTTATCGTGCCAATCATTTACAACGTCGTTGCTGACGACGTGAGGTAATTTATATTTTTGAAATACGTTAACGAATGTTACGCTAAATGACTCTGTTTCGCCGACGTAAATTTGAAAACTGGTTAAATCTCTAGCGTTAAAAAAAAGAGGCGTTTTAAAATTTCCAGACTGCTCGTACGGATACGTAAAATTACTCTCGAATGCTAATGGAAACGTCATTTTATTATATTAAATTATAATAAAATGTACCATACGTTCGAAATTGAAATCGGTAAAGAAGGCGGATCTATCCAATTAGATAACGTTATCGATAATAGACGAGACAATCTCTCGATTATATTACACAGCGTAAACATTTGGGTGGGATATTACAACGTGCGTAAAAAAGAAAGAATAATTATTCGCACGACGGGTGAGCCAGAAAATGTTATTAAGTTTATCGAACCCGGGCTTTACAACATAGTCGAAATTATCGATATTATAACGAGAGACGCGCCTTGGATCACGTTTACAATCGATAAAAAGACGGGCGTCTTTTTGTTAAAAATAACTCAAGCGAACAAGTCCATTAAATTTACTAGTGGGTTGGCTAATTTGTTGGGGTTTCACAACGAATTTCTAACCGCGGGAGAATACAGCAACAAAATAGACGTCCAACTTTTTAAAATTTTATACATTCATTGCGATCAAATTTCTACGACCGATAATTATTTCAACGGTAAACCTTGCACTATTTTAAACGCTTTTCCTTTGCAAGACGCGTCGTTCGGCGAAAGCATGTACATGGAATATAAAAATCCGTTGATGAAAAAATTACGAGTCGACACTTTTAACGAGTTGACTTTTCGAGTTAGAGATAGCAAAAGCAGAGATATACATAATCACGGTTTCCCCATTATTTTAAATATAGAAATAATATAAATAATGGCGAGTATTTACGGACCTAGTCGCACGAGCGGTGGTGATGTTGCTAGCGTAGCTTCTAAAGACGAAATTGCACGAACATCGTCTAGCGAAATTTATCAACATCATGGATATTTAAACAGAGATGAAATTTTACAAAGAACTATTCTCATCGAAAAATATAACGTTATACTCGGATGGCACGCTACGTTTAAACAACCTTTTTTCATGTTTAACGTTTCACCTACATACTGCAGTATTTTTACACAATTTATAAAAACTAATAGTTTTGCTACGCACGCAGTAACGCGTGATTATGCACCCAACATTTATTACATTCCTTCGCCAGAACGAAATGAAAAATTTCATTTTATCGATAATGAAACGCAGCATCTCAAGTACGAAATGTGTTTTAAAATGCGTGGCGTTCAAAAAGTTTTTGTAGAGGCAACTTTTTTCGGCGCGCTAAATTCTAAAATCTGTTATAATATAAAAATTAAAAGTTTACAGTCGAATTAAAAATGATTATACTATAATAAATATGGCGAGTATTTACGGACCTAGTCGAACGAGCGTCGGTGATAATAAAAAAGTTTTTGAAATTAGTGGACATATCAACGTTGATGAAATTCAACGATCGATATTATTGTACAAATTAGATGATCTATTCCTCATCCAATGGTCTAGCGAAGATGCCACCTATTTTCCAAAGTTTGCCATCTTTAAAGGAACAACGAATCCTATGGCAATTTTTTATAAAATTGTATATAACCAAAGAGTAGATTCAAAAACATTAAAAGGTACAATACAAGCGGTTGGTGAAATAGATATTTTGTGGTTGAAAGAGGAAGACGTACTGTTTATTTCACGAATGGTGAATATGTAAAGCTTTTTGAAGGTAAAATTTGCTTAGAAACGGAAGGTAAAAAAGTTTTTGTACAAGCGACCTTTTTCGGCTCTCTAGAAACTGGAATATGTTACGATATAAAAGTTGTTGTTGGCTAATAAATTTAAAAAATAATAATCTTTTTCTATTACTAAAAAAAGATGAGCGCACCTATAGAATCAACGAATGTACTTTATCCAAATTTACCGTCTTTGACGGATGATGCTAAAGCATTTCGTTTGCAAAAAATCGACGATATTCAAAAAGAATTACGAATCGAAATAAACGAGCGCGAGAAAACGTATAAAAAATATAATAAAATCATCAACGCTTGTAATATCGTAGAAACTCTCGCAGAAATGGGCTGTATGGGAGCAGGAGCCATCGGAATAGCCAGTATCGCCACAGTCATATCATCGCCCGTGGGATACGCTTTAGAAGGTATAGCTTTGGGGTTGGGTGGAGGAGCGTTCGCTCTCAGATATGTGAAAAATAAATTGTATAAAAAAGCTAAAAAACACGATGAAATACGAATTTTAGCATTGAGTAAACTCAACACGATCGAAAACCACGTTAGTAAAGCCATAGAAGACGGTTACATCAGTCAAGAAGAATTTGTGCTCGTATGCGAAGAGCGAGATAAATATTATAAAATGAAAGAAAAAATCCGTAATGTACTCGTTAAACCAACGACTTTGCCGTCTAAAACGGAAATTAACTCTGATAATGTAAATGCAGAAAAAAAAGTTCTTATAGAAAAACTTTTGAGTTTAAAGTAAACTTGAGTGTAAATAAAAATTATTATAATCAAAAACACGCTTCGCGAGTAGCGGAGCGTTTAAAAACATTTGATAGACCTCCCCCGTACGCCCCAGCAACATTGTAAATGCTGTAATTTCGTTTATATATTCTTTCATCGCTAAATTATAATTAATTTTTGACGTCGTTGCTAAATTTATTCGCGTAAATAAAGGCGTGTATCGCCGGTATGTTTTGCGTGTCTGGGGTAAAAGTTTTTACATAATTTTCATAGTAAAAATCTCTCGGCTTGCCCTTCATACTCCACGTTATGAAGACAACGAGATTGTCGCGAGTATTGAAAGGCAACAGCGTTACGCGTACAGTTTTTTTATATAATAAAACCAATTCGGAAACTACGCGGCTATAAATTTCGCTCAACGGTAATATATTTGGATTATCGTAAATGTAAAACAATTCATCGTGCATGTCCACAAGAGCGTTATGATATTTCATAATGAATTTTTCTTTTTTTAAAATTATAATGTAATGTCTCTTGGCCATTACATCGTTTTCTTTTTTATATCTCATTATAATATTATTCATTTTTTTCTCGTATGAATCTTGGTCATTCATCTTTAGTTTATAGCAACATATTATATTTTTTAATTTTTCAAATTTTTATCTCAATTTTTATCTCTAAACCTACTACTCACGACGATCTCCCCCGTATAATTATAATTTATAATCCATAAAGAAATTTCTTTCTAACAATTCTTTCATCACGCTATTAAACGAACGTCTAGCTTTTCCTTCTACAGCTTTTAAATGATAATAAGGATTTTTTCTTAATATCTTTACGCATTTCGTACACAAACCTACCTTTGCTTTTGTCCCTTTTTTACATCTTTTACACGCAATAGGAATACTTTTTCCACTATTAACCTTCCATTTATGTAAACCACAATATACCGTATTCCTAAAACTAGGAATACAACACTTGTCTGTTTTACCAACTAAAAGCCATTCGCAAGGAACTTTTTCATATTTTGTTGTCATCTTTATTATTAAAAAAGATAATATTTAAAAAAATTTTCTTCACTTTTTTAACTTGCTTTTTAAAACCGGCGGTTACCGGCGGTTTTATATATGATGACGTCATTAAATCCTTTTAATGACGTCATGAAGGAATTCCCCTTAAAAAAAATGATTTTTAAAAATGATTTTTTTAAAGGTGGGCTAGAACCCCCATCTAACATACTACTATCCCTGTGTCTCGCTAATAATAAATCACTTGAATTCAGTCACCTGGTCATGGCATTGTACGATGTGTGAGCTACCTGTGTTCCATATGTTTTGTAAAGGGGTCTCTTTTGCACCTGGTGACATTAACATTCCACCATTCAGCGACAATCCCTGTGTCTTGAATTCAGTCACCCGGTACCTAGCATTGTACGGTGTGAGTTATAGACCGTGGGACGATCATCTAAAATGTTGTTCAATATAGGAGAACTGTGCACAAATTCTACGGAGAAAAGATTTGTACACAAACCAATGGGAAACATCTTATCCACTGGCGTAAATCCGTGATGAAAAGTGGGGAGATGATAGCTTGATAGTTATTTTCGTGTATTTTATGTGTATTTTTTGTTTAGTTTGTGTAGTCGTTTTTGCTGGGCTGGCCGCCATGGCCAGTCAGGCTGGAACATCAGACGTGGGTCAGCCAAGCGTGGCTGGCCCCAAGCCCATTGTTCCTGGTGACGAACCGTTCGCGGGCGTCACCAGGAAGAATGGGGCGTCTTTCAGAGTCATAGACAATGTGTCCATTGAATCCTATATGCAGGAATTTAACAATTGTATGCCAGCACACATTCATGTTGTCTCTGCAAGTAGAATTTCTAATAACCGTATTGCCGTGTACCTGGGTTCTAGAGAGGAGGTAGCCGAAGCTATTTCGCTGGGTCTTACCCACGGCGACTCCTTTCTGGAACTCAGCCCCCTTGTTCAACCAACCACCCGCCTAACCTTGTCTAATGTATATCCCGAAATCCCTAATTCTGTCCTTCTTCACAACATATCGAGCTTTTGTAAAGTTGTATCCCCTATCCGGCCCATACCCCTTGGTTTTAAGAACAAACAGCTGTCCCACATAATGTCATTTCGCCGCCACGTCCAGGTCCTAGTCAAACCCAACGTCACTCTCCCCAGTCACATTAATTTCTCCTTTTCTGGTGCTAACTATCGTGTTTTTTTTATCTACGGAGTCGGTGCGATGCTTCAACTGCGGTGAGTATGGCCACATCAGTCGCTCCTGCAAGAAGCCCCGCCCCCCACCCGACAACGACGAAGAACCACAAGAACCGACCAACCCCCTCAACCCCCCACCAACTTTCGTTCACGGTAAGAATAAGAAATCTGACCCCAAACACCTCCCTAAGAAGTCCAACCCTCCACCGCCCCTGCCCACCACAGAACCCTCTAATACCACCCCACTAGCCGGACCCTCCAAGGCCGCCTTTTTGTACCCCACTCCGTCGCAGGAGGTTTTCAAACACAGAATTGTCCCCGTCCCTAAGCCCCGCCCCCTTTCACACCTGGGGGCTCCTGCGGCGGGGTCCTCGGGGGCGGGCGCCTCCTCTGCGGGGCCCTCGGCCTCATCCGACAAGCCGGTCGCAGCTTCGGCTGCGACTGCGGCCGGTGGGGCTAGTGGTCCTGCTGGGGTGGAGTCTGCCGCCGGGACCTCGTCCGGGTCCTCACGGGTGAAAACAGCCCTTAAGTCACCTGCTCGTGACAACCCAATTCTTATTTTTGGCACTCCCCCTCCCCTCACTAGGCTCTTCTCTGAGGCTGTCACCAAGCGCAAGCTTTCGCCCCAGAAACCTGAAGATGACACACCTCACCTGGTATCCCTGAAATCCCCGCAGCCCCAACGTAAACTAAGGAAAAGGCCCAAGCCCCGAACCCCAGACCCCGACCCTCTCGCAGATCCTCAACCACGACACACCTGATGACACGACACACATGGATTTTGACACTCAGCCCTCCCCCTCTAGTCCTCATCACTCCGCTACCCCCTACTCTACCCCTGTCACTAGCCCCGCTCCCACCCCCACCCCTTCCCCCTCCCCTCAGTCCGTCCCTGCCCCCACTCCTGCCCATAGCCCCGCCCCTACAGCTAGCTCCACTCCCACTCCTAGCCCAAGACCCGCCCCCACCCCTGTCCCCATCCCTGCCCCCATCCCTGCCCCCATCCCTGCCCCAAGATCCGTCCCTAAACCTACCCCCAACTCCCCCACCTCCACGTCTACCCCCTTTCCGAACTCCGTAGTTGCAGCATCGGACACCGACTCCTCTACCTGGGATGGTTCACAACCATCCACTGATGATGAATCATCCCAGATAGTGCTTCCTATTATGCCCGGTCCCCTAAACGAGTCACAAATCGTTAAATTCCTGTCAAAAGTAAAGTCACAAAGAAACCCCATGTCCATCGCCCAGACCTTCACCAAGGACATTCAGGGCCTCATACAACAACTGAGGCCCTTAAACAATAGTTCCCTGGTGCCCTACAACATGCAGCATAGGATTCGCAAACTGGTTAAGAAACTCGAATCCTAATTTCCTTAAATTCATGATGGATAGACTGTACACTCTCATTTCCTTGCTTATGGCGCTCTCGGTAGTTACCCTTAACACTGGAGGTTGTCTTGATACTACTCGTAACGTCACCTTTTATCATTACATGTCTAACTTAACCCCAAGACCTGACATCATATTACTGCAAGAAACTTACACATTAACGGAAAAAGTCTGTGCTGGAGAAACTGGCACAATTACACCCCAATTGTGCTCCTGGTACCACACCTGGTTCAGGGGTGACCATTTTAACCGGAATAATATCAACCTTGTAGTCTCCAGTGTTATTGTTGCTGGCCACATCCTCTTTGCCCAAGTTAAACATAACAATTCTGTTTTAATATCTACAACTTTCTCGTCCCCCAGAAAGACAGCATCGCTTTGTCCTTTTGACAAATTTGATTCTCACTGTGGCCAGCAGGCTGAGGGCGCCATTCTCGTCGGAGGTGACTTTAACTGCACGCTTGATCCTCTTATGGATCGAGCGGATAGGCCGACCGAGCATCGTCCCCGAATCTCAGTGGCTCTCAAAAATAGTATGAATAATTTAAACCTGTGTGATGTTTGGCGCAGATTGAACCCTACTAAAAAAATTCACTTGGATGCGAAAAAACCCCTTTGCTCCTGATCAATTTTCTAAAGCTAGGCTTGACCGTGTCTACACCTCCGCCAATCTCTTACCCTCAACACGTACATGTGAAATTCTATCTTGCTCTTTGTCTGACCACTCTGCAGTTCGCCTCCGCCTAAAGCTTCCTTCCCCTCAGCATAGAGGGAGCGCCTACTGGCAATTTAATAATTCTCTCCTTGATGATAAAAATTACCGTGAAATTATACACCTCTTCTGGTCCCAATGGCAAAATGAAAAATCCTCTTTTAACAGTATAGGCATGTGGTGGGATTTGGGCAAGGCCCAAATCAAAACCATAACCCAAAAATATAGTTCTAAAATTGCTAAAGAAAAGCGCTCGTCTTTCTCCCGCATAAACTCCTACATCCAAGAACTTCAATCTGCGCCAAACATCACACCCGAGACGCAGCAAATCTTAGAACAACAACGTAACGAATTAAATATTCTCCTTAAAAACCAAGCCCAGGGCGCCCTCGTCAGATCTCGTGTTCAACATTTAAATGAAGTGGACACGAGCTCATCCTATTTCTTTAACCTTGAAAAACATCACTCTCAGTCTAAAACCTTGTCTAGCATTCGCCTCCCCAATGGAACAATTACCGAAAACCCCGAAGAAATTAGAAAACACTGTCGAAACTTCTATGAACAGCTTTACAGCCATGTCCCAACTGACGAGGGCGCCCTCGGATCCCTTTTATGTAATTTAACAAATTTGGATCCTCGAGACGCCGAGGACCTTGATACTCCTCTGCGTCTCGACGAATTAGACTATGCCGTCAGGCAGCTTGGCAAAAACAAAACGCCGGGTTTTGATGGCCTTACTTCTGAATTCTACACTTTCTTCTGGCCTCTTCTAAAAAATGATTTCTTCGATGTTCTAAATTTTGCCGTTTTTTCTGGCTCCCTTCCACGCTCTTTCAACAAAGCCATTATCTCCCTAATCCCTAAAAAGGGTGACCTCTGCGAAATTTCAAATTGGCGGCCTATCTCGCTCCTTAATACGGATTACAAAATTTTTGCCAAGCTGCTTGCGAATAGACTAAAACAATTTATTGGTAATGTTGTACAAGATGATCAATCCTACTGCGTCCCTGGGCGCACAATCTATAATAACCTGAACCTTTTACGTGATGTGATTAATTATTGTAATTTTAATGATCTTCCTCTTGGCGTGGTCAACCTTGATCAGCGCAAAGCGTTTGACAACGTTGACCACGTCTACCTTTTCAGTACAATGAGAGCCATGGGGTTCGGGGACAAATTTATTTCACACCTCAATCTCTTGTACAGCAGCGCCGAGAGCCACATCAAAGTTTGTGGCTCCTTGACCGCGCCGTTTCCCTTTTTGAAAGGAATTCGACAAGGCTGCCCGCTCTCGGGGCTGCTGTACTCGATTGCAATTGAACCCTTTCTTAACAAACTTAGAAATGAAATGCAGGGTCAAAGTTTTCTTTTACCTAATACAAACAACTACTGCTCGGTCTCGGCCTATGCAGGTATTCGATATTTGATCTTATCAATAAATCGATACCTCATGGACTGACGACCATGCCTTGCATAGTTAGGGGTAGATAGGGTCCTTAAACCTGTCGTAACAGGTAGCCTATCTAGTGATGGTGTCACGAAAAAAAAATTAAAAAAACACCTTGGGGGTAGTGGGAGCCCGATAGCCCTGTAAGGCAATCCCCTAGTGCTGGTGACACGAACATAACACTTGGGTAGTGAGAGCCCATTAGTCTGGTAAGGCAATCTCCTAGTGATGGTGTTGCAAACAAAAACACCCCCAATTATGGGAAAATAATTGCATATGATCCTAATGTCCACTTCAAAAGTTACATACCGCATCGCTCGTCGCGCGGGTAACCAAGGAGCGCGTCCCTCAGTGAGACGCCAGGCTGGGGTCGAAAAATATGCTACTGGCTGTGACAGGTTGTCTCTGTCCTCCAAAAGTCCCATCAAGTCACACGAAACAATGTCCTCGGACCGAAGTTTCTCTAACAAGTCACGCTCAAAGCGAAAAAATGCTGTAAAATTTGTTAACATCAACATTTCAACACTCAATATACGAACCCTATCATGCGACATTAAATTTGCAAACTCTATCCAAGAAGCAAAAAAACTAAATCTTGACGTTCTTGCCTTACAAGAAGTCCGTCGTTGTGGCTCTGGTACCATTGAATTTGACTCTGATAGTTTACTAGGTTGGCAATTTGTCTGGAGTGGATATAAGTATAAGAGCAAGGATGGAGTAGGTTTTATTTTGGCACCTCATGTGAAGTTGGTTGATACGCATATTCATCTTGAAGCGAGAATACTATCTGTTCGTGTTATCATTCATGGTTTGTTCCTAACTTTGACATGTTCTTATGCCCCTACTGAGTGCAGTGTAGAGTCTGCAAAATCTCACTTTTATGGCAAACTCAGACAAGCTAACAACGATATGCTCAAATATAACCGCTTTAAATCCATTAACATGGGCGATTTCAATGCATCTATTGGAATGGATTCTAAAAATAGTGGTGCTTGGGACAATGTTTTAGGTTTTAACAACTCTTCCCAATTGGAAACCAATAGCAATGGTGAATCCTTTTTGAAATTTTGTTCAGAAAATAGGCTTAGAATCATCAATAGCATCTTCCGGACAAAGATAATTCATAGGGAAACATGGGTCCATAAGCCAACAGGTAAAGCAAAACGCCTTGATTATATAACCACCAGGAAATATATATCAAGATTTATCACATCTTGTAGAGCATATCGTAAAACTGCATCCATCTTTGACACAGATCACTATATGGTAACAATGACATTGAAATATCCTACATCAAACAAGAAACTTTTTCAATCATTTTCTAAAAAGCAAACTCCTAAACCAAAGTTGAATGTATCTCTTCTGCGCGACAACAAAGACGCTGCTAAACTCTATTCAGATCAGCTAGACTCAAAACTCGGGTTAGAAGATATTCCAAATGACTTGGAACAAATAGCAGATGATATTACGGTAGCGATACAAGATTCGCTAGAAGCTGTTTGCCCAAAAATCATCCCTAATAAATCTTCTGAACCCTGGCAAGATCAAGAATTACAAAATCTAATGAGCAAGCTGCATAAAAATCCAAAAAATAGGGCTCTTCAAAAGCAAATTCGTAAGAAGAGAAAAACTTTAAAAGATCAATATTTTCATGAAAAAGCCGTTGCTATAAATACTGCAGCAGAGGCAAGACAAGTTGAGAAAGAATTTCAACTTGCTAAAACCAAATCTATGCACTCTACCACCTCAAAAATCACCATTTCAAATGAAAAGTTAATAAAGCATTTCAAAGAGCATTTTTCTAAAAAGGTTATTGACGTACCACCTGAGTTAGAACATCCAAATAGTTATGATTACTTGTTGGATACACAGGTTGAAGTGAATGAAGATCCACCTAACCTTGATGAAATTGCTGAAGTAGTTAAAACATTTAAGAATAACAAATCTGCTGGTACAGATAATCTTCACTGTGAAGGGCTGAAGTACCATTGTAGTAAGAATCTTCTTGTGTATTTAACTATGCTGACTTCTCTTGTATGGTCTCTAGTGGCTGTCCCAGAATCTTGGCTTGCTATGAAGGTAGTTTGTCTCTACAAAAGGGTTTGAAGTCTCTAGCAGAAAACTACCGGGCATTGTCTATTGGTTCAAATCTTAGTAAAATAGTTCCTCGTATAATTTTAAATAGGTTACAGGAAACCTATGAGCTGAATATTTCTGAATTTCAGTTTGGTTTTAGAAAAGGTCGGTCAACTGTGGATGCAATCTTTGTCAGCAAGAATGTTATACAAAAGCATGCTGGACCTCTTGTTTTGGTCTTTGTTGACTTAACAGCGGCATATGATTATATCCCTAGAGATTTTTGTTTCGGGTTTTAGAACTACGCACTGGTGCCAAACTCCTTATCTACATTCTCAGAAAATTATATGATGGTACAACTGCATGTATTTCTGGGACTAAAGTAAAATTTGATATTTTATCTGGTTGTCGACAAGGAGGCCTAGAAAGTCCAACACTGTTTAACTTCTATTTTGATTTTGTCTTGAAAGTGTGTGCAGAGGCTATTGACAGAAAGTATCCAGGTGGATGGGGTGTCTCGTTCGATTACCGTATTTCTAGCGAATGCACTAACCGGGAACAAAGAAAACCAAGAAAATGAATGGTATTGAAATAATAAGGTGGCTCTTGTATGCCGATGATTTGGTTTTATTTTGTATAAGCATTGCTGAAGCACAAGGAATTATGAATATAATGAACACAACTTGTAAACGTTTTGGATTAACAATTTCTTTCAAAAAAACTAAAGTGATGCAATTTAATACATCTACGAGTGACATCAATATTGTCATTGATGGTACTGAACTTGGAAATGTGTCTGAATTTTGCTATCTTGGCCACACCATCTTCAATGATGGTAGAAATTCCACTGACCTAAGAATTGCAAAGGCTACAGCTAAATTTTATGAACTTAAGGGGGTTCTTTGTGACAGGGAAGTACGTATGACCATTCGGACTAAAATCCTGGAAGCATGTGTTCGTCCTAGACTGACATATGCTACCCAATGCTGGAGGCCTAGTGAGAAAGAAATAAAAAGGATTGAAAGTAGTTGGTATGGTTTCCTAAGGCGAATGATTAAAGATGGTTTCCGTAGGAAACCTTCACTTGTAGAAGGTGAAGTTAATCATGCTCTTTACTTTGCTAATATAGATCTAGAGCGCATAACAAAAAGTCAACCACTTCGGAATTATATTAACTCCCAGTATCTGAAATACATAGCTCATACTTGTCGTAGGGAAAATACAAATTTGAC
>CM055822.1:31471298-31503790 GCA_029582265.1 Zoroaster sp. YZ-2022
TCTTTTTTTCAAGTATCTGCTTTAACCTGTTCCCTTTTCTTGTATTTGCTTTTACCCGTTCTCTTTTCAGGTATTTGTTTTAACCCGTCCTCTCCACAACTCTTTGTTATAACCCGTTCCCTTTTCAGGTATTTGTATTAACCCGTTCTCTTTTCAGGTACTTGTAATAACCCGTTCTCTTTTCAGGTATTTGTATTAACCCGTTCTCTTTTCAGGTATTTGTAAATAACCCGTTGTCTTTTCAAGTATTTGTTTTAACCCGTTCTCTTCACAGCTCTTTGTATTAACCCGTTCTTTTTTCAGGTATTTGTATTAACCCGTTCTCTTTTCAGGTATTTGTATTAACTCGTTCTTTTTTCAGGTATTTTCTTTAACATGTTCTCTTTTCAGGTATTTACTTTAACCTGTGCTCCTTTCAGGTATTTGTTTTAACCTGTGCTCTTTTCAGGTATTTTCTTAACCTGTGCTCCTTTCAGATATTTGTTTTAACATGTGCTCTTTTCAGGTATTTGCCTTAACCTGTGCTCTTTTCAGGTATTTGCTTTAACCTGTTATCTTTTCAGGTATTTACTTTAACCTGTGCTCTTTTCAGAGTTGTTTGGGTTGTTTGAGTTGTTCGGGTTGTTTGCGTCTGACCGGTCAGATGCAAACAACCTGGGTAACGGCAGTAGCGGGGATCACACAGTTAACGGGACACAAGCCTTTTATGTGGTTGTACACAAAGTAGATTTATATGGAGAAACTGACCTGAAATATTATAAACGGGTAGCGAGCAAAGAAAAAATGGCTGATATTTATATATAGGCCTATTATCCCGCACCCCACCCCCGGATTTACGCCCATGGGAAAGGCTCCTGGCTTTGGGGTTATCTTTGGCAGCCTTGAGCAAAGTTAAACGGCTTGAGGTGAGACTTCATAATTTCGTGATTTATTAATGTGCAACTTTTCGACTTCGCGAATTTTGTAATCGTAGTTAGTAGGATATTCTACGAATTTTAAGTACAAAAATAAATAGCTTCTTTAGGGTAACGTATTTGTGGGATCATCCCACGGCCTAGCACCTGTGTTAAATTGTTCTGTAAAGTGTCTATTTTGACGACCACTGCTCCATCGTCTGCTTTTGTCCATAAAGCCAAAAATATATCGCAGTGTTTCTGATAATGCATCAAGCCCTCATGCATTGTCTAGTCAGTATGAAAGAAATAATATTATAATCAAGCCCGGTTCAAACAAAATCAGTCCTAAGGGAAAATTCCCACTTTTGCATTTGTTAAGCTCTTTAAAACAAAACACCCGTCAATATCTTGTGAATTAAGACTTTATGGGGTTGAATTCGTTGGCTTTTACTATTGATTTGCACTGTGCAAAGCCATGATTAAGGGGCCGTTACACAAACGTACCTTGAGCGACTTCAGACTCATTTTGTAAGAGTGGGTCCATTTTAAGGCTCGTGTAGGTTGAATTTGTTCAAAGCAATGTGGAGATTATACAAGTGTTCTTTACCGTTGGTAAAATGTCTATAAATGCATCCATACTTTATTATAATAATAACAAGAACAAGAACAAGAACAGGAACAAGAACAAGAACAAGAACGACAAGAACGACAAGAACAATAATAATACGAGATGACGAAGGATGGATGCAGGATTTTAATCATCTGCATCTTCATGGACGACCTGAAGTTGTTTGCGAAGAACGAGAAAGACATTGATTCCTTGGTGGAGACTGTACGGATCTTCAGCGAAGACATCGGCATGACGTTTGGTCTCGTCCAGTCCAGACGATAATGCCTCGTTACAACCAGGTCAAGCTCCTCGCCGGAGTGTTGATGCTCGGCTTCAGGCCAATGCAGACAATATCCAGAAATTGTCAACATCTGTAAGCACCATACAAGATATGCTGACATCACTGGTACATTCCCATGACTTGAGGTGACAGCTCAGTACGACGATATGTTTGAGAATGAGATCTTTAGTCAGGATTCGGTGGGTAACACCGCGATCGATCCAGCTCAGTCCGAGTTCGAAAAGCTGATTTAGATATTCTCCCAAGTGAAGATATTTATAATGAAAGCGAGGCCAGAGGCCCTGAGGTGTTTACTAACTTAGCAGAAGGAGCTATAAAAGCTGTAACTCTGCCCATAAAAAATAAACACTGCCCATAAAAGATGCGGTGGCCGTTTCGGCACCGAGAATAGACAGTGAACTTTGGGAAATTATCCCCGCAACAGCCAGATCCAAAGATGTTGCTCTGCAGCAAATACAAAAACACGTCATTAAGGTTTATTACCTTACTTGAATATTCTCTCGGAATTGCGGGACTCGACCAAGTCTGGCCAAGATATTGACATTGAAAGACTAAAAGATTTGGCGTTGGATGGCATTACCCTGGTAGGAAATGCCTCTTTTGAATTGAGTATTAAAAGAAGAGAAGAACTCAAACATGTTCTGAACCCAATGTATTGTAACGGAAAGTGAAAGACTATATCAGTCTAATATTATAGATTGTGTGTGACCTCACGTTGCGCGCGCTGATTGGGCATGCGCGTAGCTGTGCGTTGGCATGCATGTGCCGGGCCGGGCGTGGTTGCCTGCTTTATGCCATAGCGCCATGGGTGGTGATGACTAGCTGCCAGCATAGAAAGACGTAAGTTTATTGCCTTAGCTCTGGCCGGGTGTACGTCGCTGACTGTACTAGCGGTGCATTAGCTGCATAGTGAATACAAAGTTGTATGAGCTGTAGGCTACGTTGTAGATGCTATAGCTTGCATAGCTGACGCGTAGCTGGTACAAAGCTTTGGAAGCTATACATATTATACATATATAGCTGACGCTAGCGTGCATTGCTGACGCATAATGAGTACAAAGCTATACAAACTGTATACACGGCTAATGCTCTCGTGTAGTGCTGATGCTAGTGTGCATTATTGATGCTGTTGTTTAGTGCTGATGCTAGTGTGCATTGATGACGTGTGGTGTAATGCTGATGCGAGCTGTGTGCTTTTCATTGCAACCTTACCTGTCAATTATACATTGAAATTAAAACGGAAGAGGACCCAGGTGTAAATAAATGAACCAATTCCAACCCAATCACAGTAATGTTGCTAATTATAATTTGAATAAATCATATTGTTGTACCGACAATTCTGTTTTCAGGTGCCTTGTTTCTCCGAGTAACTGTGTGCTGGCATATAGACTTAACAATCAGTCACAATTGGTGGTAGATTTCCATCAAAACGGACTCATACCCCTGGCCCAGAGATATCGCTCCGAGTGGTGTCTCGTCTAGGGAAGAATCTTAGTTTGGGAGAATTGTTGTCACCACAAATGGTGTCTGACTTGACCCTATCGAACTTAGGTTGAGCCCAGAAAACACGCCACAGTATCAAGGCACGGTTCGCGCAGTACTCCGATTTCGGAAATGTTTTGCAAAGATATAAATGCTGCTATGAAGCAAGTAGCTGAGGCTTACAAAGCCGGCCAAAATCTGACAACAGGCGAGAGTAAATATGATCAATCCTATCGCCATTATGTACCGTAACCAGCAGAGAAGGGGTACCACCGCCAACCGCGGATTACTGATAAAGATAGACGACGTTGGCGTCACTCTACCCGGGGCTTCAAACAGCTCGACCCACTATCAAGGGCGACATGATGGTCACAAAACTGCCAACAAGCCTTCCACTGCAACAAGGCCTACTGAAAAAAACGGGTATGTAATCTCAAACCCACTTCTTTCTTCATCAGCAAACTGGTCTCAAATCACTTCAGATAGTTAGATTTTAAATACAATATCGGGCTGCAAGATAGATTTTCTTGCCTGTCCAGTTCAACCCACAAAACCAAACAGGATAAGTTTTTCCAGTAGGCCTATCGGTTGATACTGAAATCATTGAACTTCGACACAAAGGTGCAATCCGACAAGTGTCATCAACCAAATGTCGGTTTTTATCCAATATTTTTTGATACCCCAAAAATCGGGTGAATTAAGACCAGTTATTAATTTAAAAGATCTCAATAAATTTGTTTCATACGAACATTTTAAAATGGAAAATATAAAGCTTGTGAAAAATATAATAATAATGTGTGGACTTATATAGCGCACGTATCCACCAACTGAGTGGTGCTCAAGGCGCATTATAGTATTACCCCGGCTCGTAAGGCTCATAAGGCTCATAAATCATTCCTGAAACCATCTCAGCTCCCTGGGGAGTATACAGCTCAATTGCTGCCATTACAGCGCATATAGGGCTAATTAACAAACTCTGCCCTCACAGGTACCCATTTAACCCCTGGGTGGAGAGAAGCAATTATGGTTAAGTGTCTTGCTCAAGGACACAAGTGTCACGGCCGGGATTCGAACCCACATTCTGCTGCTAACACCAGAACTTGAATCCGGTAAGCTAGACCGCTCGGCCACGACACATTCAAAAGAATGATTTTCTCACATCAATTGACCTGAAAGATGCTTATTTTTCCATTCCCATATGCAAGCAAGATCAACCTTATCTTTGTTTTTCGTGGGCAGAAAAGTTTTACTGCTTTACTTGTCTTCCCTTTGGTTTATCGGCCCCACGAATTTTCACAAAAATTGTGAAACCCATGGTGGGAACAGCAAGAAGTAGAGGTGTTCGTCTTGTCATTTATTTGGATGGTATCCTAATCATGTCATCATCTAAAGAGGAGAGTATCCAAAATACATGTACACAATTTATGGTAAACCTTCTTCAGAATCTGGGTTTTGTGATAAATGACAAAAAAATCGTGTATTATCCCTAACACCAAAATGACTTACTTTGGATTTGAACTTGACTCGCAATCAATGACAATACATGTTTATAAGACTAAGGTGGCCAAAATCAAGTTTAATGGCAAGCAATTAATTTCTAAGACTAATTGCGGTGACACCATGTGGAATCTGAATTGAGTAGTAATTAGTTCTGAAAAGAACTGGAGGTACAACTCGACGTTTCGATCAGTATGCTCTGATCGTCCTCAGGAGAATGCCGGACTCTGGAAAATGCTGCTGCTTAAGTAGACTGCTGGAGAATCATCCCATGAATGGATGCTGGAGGATTAGTTCGTTGAGGCGCGCAGGCGGGAACTGTTGAGCCTAGGATCCTAGGGGTAAGGAGTGTGTGCTCACTGAACTGAATCAGTTGTTAACAAGCACAGGGGGAAGGAGGGTGGTCAGCGGCGTAGCCACGGGGGGCCTGGGGGGCACGTGTGCCCCACAAATTTCCAGTGCCCCCACGAAAAATCCTCATAGTGCCCCAAAAAACAGAAAAGAAAAAGAAAAGGGAAAAAACCCATACCCCTGGGCCCCCCCACTGAAAAGCAATGCCCCCCCCCCTGTGCCCCCCCCACTGAAAAAGTCCTGGCTACGCCGCTGAGGGTGGTTGACTTAGGATATAGGAGATCCCTCAGTCTGGGGTGGGTTATGGACTTTGGATATAGAAGATCCTTCAGTCTGTAGTATTGGTCGCCAAATGTCGCTGATGAAAAAGCCGATGTCCTGTGGCACGGTGTCGTGTTTGACGATCTCGATGGCCTCTCTGATGCGTCTGGGGTGCCATGCGTCGATCGGTGTGATGAGTTGGGCTGCCTGCCAGTCGATTTGGTGGTCCTTGATGTGCGAGTGCTTGACGATGGCGGACTTCTCGAAATCTCCTCTGCGGCCGTGTGCTCGGTGTTCCTTCAATCTGATGGGGAGGTTGCGTCCTGTTTCGCCGATGTACACCTTACCGCACTCACAGGGGATCCGGTAGACTCCAGCTCTGTTGTTTGGGTCCGGTTTGTCCTTGTGGGTGTGTAGAAGTCCTTGGAGTTTGCTGGGGGCTGAGTGGAACACATCGATGCCTGCTCGTCGGAGGATGCGTTGTAGTTTGTGAGACGTCGTACCTAGATAGGGGAGACAAGCAGAGAGGGTTAGATTACTTACCTTGCTTTCGGGATTTGGAACCGGCTTCGCTGTGCTGATCTTGCTGGGATTGTAACCGTTGCGTTTGAGGGTAGTTCGGATGTGCTGTAGTTCCTTGGGAAGGCTGTTCTTGTCACAAATGTTGTAGGCGCGTTGTATGAGGGTACGGTTGACCGATGACTTGATGCTTGGGTGATGGAAGGAGCGCTGGTTAAGGTACCGATCTGTGTGCGTGGGCTTTCTGTAGACGTTGTGGTGTAGGGAGCCGTCTGGGTTTCTGGAAATGTCAACATCAAGGAACGCGATCTTGTCTTCTTCTGTTTCTAAGAAAACAGCCAGAAGGTAAACTACATTACCGAAAAGTAGAAATAGCTAAATTAGAGGCACTTAAAACCAAACCAGGTGATTTCGATGCCAAGATGGTGATCAATTCATCCATTATTGATGAAATTCAGTGGTGGTTATCTGTTCCCCAGGAGGAGATCAAATGTAATATCATATACCATCCATTGATATGGTTATTTCCACAGATGCTAGTAACAATGGTTGGGGAGCGATCTGTGAAACGGTCGACAACTCTTATTCACAGGGTAAAGTGGCCAGAGACCCACAAAGGGATTCACATAAACATTCTGGAGCTATTAGCTCAAAAAACATTGCAATGTTTATGTACAAACTTAATGGACAGACATGACCTCATCAAATCAGATAACAGCACGGCTGTGTCTTACATCTCAAAGATGGGAGGAACTGTCGATCCATTAAACAATATCATTTCCACTATTTATGATTGGTGTTTACATAACAACACCTATCGGCAACACATATCGCGGGAAAAACAAATGTCGCTGCCAATTATCTTTTCCGTAACGATCTTAACAAGGAATTGAGCCTTGATTCGGCCATTTTTGAAGACATTGTAAACCTCACATTTTGCCCCAATGTTGACCTCTTTGCATCCTGTGCAAACCATAAATTAGATTGTTATGTTTCTTGGGAAAAAAGATCCATAGGCCTACGCCTGAGCTATTGATGCTTTTACAATCTCATGGTCAAATATGACTCCGTATATTTTCCCCGGTGTGTTTGCTCCCAGAATCCTGGACAAAGTTTCAAGGGACAGAACTCCAACGTGCATATTGATTGCCCCCCTGTGGCCAACCCAAGCCTGGTTTCCCCAGCTTCTAGCATTGTGTGTAGCAAGACCAATCCATCTACCACAATCGGTTCTCAATCACCCTCAACAATCTCAAATTCCGAACCTCCGATTAGCCGCTTGGACCATCTCAGGCAACGATGGCAATCAGAGGGACTTTCGAAAGACGCTTCCAAGCTCATCTCAAACTCTTGGTGACAAGGCACCGAGAAACAGTATGAATTAGCCTGGGAATGTTGGGTTAACTGGTACAGTAGAAAGAAAATTGATCCACACCCGCTACACTAGACTAAGCTAACCTTTTAGGCCATGAACATTCACAAGGGAAGTCCTACGCGACCTTAAATTCATATAGGTCAGCTTTATCATCGACTCTCCCCTTGACTCCCAGTCGGGCAACAGCCTCTTATTGTTCGGTTACTTAGAGATATTTTAATACTACTCCACCAAAACCAAAATATTCCAAAATGTGGAAAATTTCTGCACTCTTAGATCATATTACAAAATTACCAGACAATAATGATCTTTCTTTACTCAACCTGAGTGAAAATATGTTGGCTTTATTGGCGCTTGTGTCGGCCCAGTGAACTCAAACGTTGGTCGCCTTAGATTTACGTTACTTTAATTTTCCAGACAATAACTGCAGTATTATAATAATGGAACTACTCAAAACAAATTGTCCTAAGAAAGGAATTAGTAGTAATAAGATATTTTTAAAAGCTTTCGACGAAAACCTTCAGTTATGCGTTCTTTCAACTTTAACACATTATATTACTCGCACAGATAAATTAAGAAGCTCTTGCAATGAAAGTAAACTTTTCATTTCCACAAAAAAGGCACACAAAAAGGTGACTACTGGAACTTTAGCAAGATGGATGAAGAATATACTTCGGGCGGCAGGAATAGATACAGACATTTATACAGCCCACAGTTTTCGAGGTACATCAACCTCGACTGCCCTGGCTCAGGGCGTATCCCTGCAAGACATACTAATAAAAACAGCAGACTGGGCAAATGCCAGTACCTTTGTAAAGTTGTACAAAAAACCACTCGATGACGCTACGTTCGCTTTCTCCGTTCTGATCTTAAATCAAGCTAAATACGTAGGGCAAACGCCAACTTAAGACTAAGCATGACTTGTTAACGAAAATATTGTAAAATGAATGTTATTGGCCTTATGTTTCGAACCTAGCAGGTTCTTTCTCAAAGACAAAGCAAAAGTCAATTTCTGTCTAAATTTGTTAGAGGATGCTCGAGTAATAATTTTTCCTCTTAAATTCAATAAGATTGTTAAAAGACATTTTAAAACTGCAGAACGCAGGAAATATAAAGTTATGTATTTCAAATGGGCGTGATAGGAAGAATAAAGGATCCTTGTATTTTATATCAACTACGTAGTTTTGACCTACACTTTTTGAGAGCTTTGAACATGCATACCCTCTGAAGACTTGTACGAAGTGTTATGTAATAGAATTATAAAATTATGTGAATAAAATGAAATATAACTAGAGATTCAGAGTTTGTTTTGACACAAACTCTAGGTGTTCGGGAGGGTGTAAAGGTCAAATTGGGGTCAACTTTGTTTAAATATTTTGTGACAATTAACGATCTGTACAATGGTGCAAAGATTGTGAATTTACCTCTTGTGGAAGATTTTGTTTTAAATATTAAACTTTGACTTCCGGTTTGGACAGGAAGTAAAGGTCAAATTGGAGTCACCTTTGTGTAAAATTGTTTTGACAATTAACGATCTGTACAATGGTGCTAAATTGTGAATTTACCTCTTGTGGTTGTTGACATATGATTTTTTTTTAAATATTAAACTTTGACTTCCGGTTTGGACAGGAAGTAAAGGTCAAATTGGGGTCACCTTTTTGTAAATATTTTTTGACAATTAACGATCAGTACAACGGTGCAAAAACTCTGAATTTACCTCTTTTGGTTGTTGAGATATGATTTTGTTTTAATGTTAAACTTTGACTTTGGACAGGAAGTAAGGTCAAATTGGGTCACCTTTTTGTAAATATTTTTTGACAATTAACGATGAGTACAATGGTGCAAAAAATGTCAATTTACCTCTTGTGGTTGTTGAGATATGATTTTTTTTAAATATTAAACTTTGACTTCCGGTTTGGACAGGAAGTAAGGTCAAATTGGGGTCACTCATAACTCGTGTTTCATCTACTTGTTAAGTTCTAAGTACATGCCAAGTTTCAAGTTCATGTGAAGTTTGCAAGTATGTGTTTGTTACCGGAAAGTCGCGGGGGAGAAGAAGAAGAAGAAGAAGAAGAAGAAGAAGTAAAAACTAGAAATTCGAGTTTGTTTACACAAACTCTAGGTGTTCGGGAGGAAGTAAAGGTCAAATTGGGGTCACCTTTGTGTAAAATTGTTTTGACAAATAACGATCTGTACAATGGTGCAAATATTGTGAATTTACCTCTTGTGGAAGATTTTGTTTTAAATATTAAACTTTGACTTCCGGTTTGGACAGGAAGTAAGGTCAAATTTCGGTCACCTTTTTGTAAATATTTTTCGACAATTAACAATCTATACAATGGTGCAAAAATGTGAATTTACCTCTTGTGGTTGTTGAGATATGATTTTTTTAAATATGAAACTTTGACTTCCGGTTTGGACAGGAATTAAGGTCAAATTGGGGTGACCTTTTTGTAAATATTTTTTGACAATTAACGACCTGTACAATGGTGTAAAAAATGTTAATTTACCTCTTGTAGTTGTTGAGATACGTTTTTTTTTAAATATTAAACTTTGACTTCCGGTTTGGACAGGAAGTAGGGTCAAATTGGGGTCACCTTTTTGTAAATATTTTTTGACAATTAACGACCTGTACAATGGTACAAAAATTGTGAATTGACCTCTTGTGGTTGTTGAGATATGATTTTTTTTAATATTAAACTTTGACTTCCGGTTTGGACAGGAAGTAAGGTCAAATTGGGGTCACTCACAACTCGTGTTTCATCTACTTGTTAAGTTCTAAGTACATGTCAAGTTTCAAGTTCATGTGAAGTTTGCAAGTATGTTTTTGTTACCGGACAGTTATTGGGGAGAAGAAGAAGAAGAAGAACTAGAGATTCAGAGTTTGTCTTGACACAAACTCTAGGTGTTCGGGAGGAAGTAGATTGTTTAAAATATTAAACATTGACTTCCGGTGTGGACAGGAAGTAAAGGTCAAAGTGGGGTCACCTTTGTGTGAAATTATTTTGACAATTAACGATCTGTACAATGGTGCAAAGATTGTGAAGTTACCTCTTGTGGATAATTTTCTTTTAATAGTAAACTTTGACTTCCGGTTTGAACAGGAAGTAATGGTCAAATTGGGGTCACCTTTTTGTAAATATTTTTGACAATTAACGATCAGCACAATGGTGCCAAATTTTTTAATTTACCTCTTGTCGTTGCTGAGATGTTTTTTTAATATTAAACTTTGACTTCCGGTTTGGACAGGAGGTAAATGTCAAAGTGGGGTGACCTTTTTGTAAATATTTTTTGACAATTAACGATCTGTACGACATTAGGTGTTTGTCCTTTGGACGAATACAGAGCTGTTACGCTAATTACGTTGTGGTGGAATTAAATACTGTATCATCACAGCTTTATCATTACACATTTTTGGCCCCGAGGTGAGGTGTGTGCATGTCTTGTACAATACAATGACAATTCGATCAAGTGTTATAATATTTAAATGTTTGGTTCAGTTTTTTAAAACAATACTTATAGGGAAGAGACAACACAATGTAATTTGAAGGATAACTGTAAAATAAAAAGAAAGAAACAATACTGAAATGATCTTCTGATTGCTACATGTATGTATTTATGTGTCATTAACTGTTGAAAATACATTTTCATAAATAGTCATGTTAATAGTCATGTTTAAAGGTGGCAATATCTTCACGATCAACAGGGCATGGAATCAGAGTTCAAGTTCTAGTTTAACTCATTGACTGAAAATAATAAGGTCATATTCGCGTTGCTGCTGCATAAATGAGCCAGTAATTTTCAGTCACTATGTTCGTCTTAAACTAGGACACCATTCCATGGCCCGTTTGTAGAAAGTCTGCTCTGATCGTGACAATACTGTCTGTTTAACCAATTGTGTTTATGGGATTGATGGTCAGTACTATCCCAATGCGAGCATACAAATAAATAGGAACTTTAATTGGGTGATCTGGCATGAAGATTGGGTGGGGGTATGTTTATATAGCCCAACTGCCAGTGATTCACTGTCGGCAATATACATTTTACTAGATCACCAACAGATATTGCTTAATAATTACATTTGTGAGGATGTTTGGGTGCAGTCAAAAAAATAATAAGAATTCCTCAGTACTATTTTGTTCTAACATGTTAAAGAAATTCCTAGAAAGACCTAGATGTGTCTTGAGGTCCTGAAAAAACAATTCCTTGAGGGTAAAGACTGCCACAGATAGGATAAGTCCATATAAAATAATTTGAATAATACGTTAACTCCTTTGATGAATGGATGAACTTCAAATGCTGGCCATTGGATCACAAAGTTACACAGACTCTAACACACCTTGTAGCAGTAGCACAAATGAATATTGTTGATCTGAAATATAAACGAATCATGTAAAAACAATATTAAATGTTTTCAAAGAGGGGCGAAGAATAATGGGTCATGCTAACAAAACACACATAACTTAGAATGCCCTTATTATCAGGATGATGGATTGATGTAACTTCAGAAAAATGATCCCTTCAGAACAATGCCTTTAAGTTAGGTTTTACAATGGAATATAACTACATGTGACGTCTTCCTTCCTCCATGATGTGACCATTTCATTATCTCAATAAAGGTGCTGATATTTGTTTCTGGTCTACTTTAGTGAGAACATTTAGTATAAAGTAAACTGCAATGCAGCCATCACCACACAGTACATAAGTACTACTAGTATTATGAGGAACTACAGACACTATAGTGTAGCTAAATTAACTTGTACTTCTACCAACGCGTACTCCACTGGATGTCAACCCGTACGCATGCCAGTAAATATTCAGTAATAAATATTTTTCCGGGTTGAGTTGACCAAAATAAGTGTGAATTGGTAGAAGTACGAGCACGCATAAAATTATACTAAAACGAACATACATCTATAACAAATGTGAAAGTTTACGTACATTCAAACGAAACCAAGTAATGAAGACCACTTCCATTAATTGTGCACGGATTCTCAAATGATCTCTGTTAACGTAAGACGTTAAACCATACCATCATGTAGCCTACAAACTGAAGATTGTTGATGACTTGAACAGTTTACGATACTGCATTTGGATGTGGTGTCAACGCTGTCTCGGGGTGCTGTAGGCTGGAACTTAGTCTGAGCCATGATGTATTGGAGTCAACATGCTGTAAAAAATAATAGTTTTATAAGTACATGGACCAAGAATAAAGTATTTTAAATTTCAGAGAAGTTCTAATTTATAATATGAATGGGGAAAACAGTGTATAATTTTGGAGTAGCTGGACCATTGAAATTGAAAAGGGCATTGGTTGTTTTCAAAATTGTACACAATTATTCTTGACAATGTGTAATAAATTAAAGAAATATTCTTGCATGAAACTCACCAAAAGAGAAAGGTATTTAAGGAAATTGCCGAGTCTCATAATTTCATGTGAGAGATGTCTGAGAGAGGCCTCCCCAGGGAGCAGGACTAACAACTTATACAAGTACATGTATTGTGTCATGAATATTGTGCATTTTTCCTGTAAAATAATTGTCTATGTAAGTTGATTTGTATCTAAGAAGGGTAAAAAATTATGGGAAAGTGCAGTAAATAATCACTACTTGACATTAATTTGTGCACAAACTGAAGATTTTTGGAGAAAACATAAAAATTACAAAATATGGCATAAAATTTCAACTGAAAAATTGCCATAACCTTAACAACTGAATTTTCCTATCCTTATTTACATTCTATTTCTAAATACATTTTAGTGACATCTGTTCATATTTTGTTAGAAAAGAGGGGAGTTGTTTACTGTCCAAAGTATGTTCACATCAGTCATAACTAACGACGTTAAATAACGGTAAGTTAAACAGGCACAATGCAACTACATTAACGTTACCACTACCATAAAAACACGAAGATAAATACAGGAAATCCTCTTAACAATTAAATTCAAGATACCTACCCTTTATGACTATGAATGTTGGCGATCCATTTTTACACTCCCTCAATTTCATAGAAAGAATTTGTGCACCACACGCAAACACCGTTGATTGTAATTTGTATTGTACATGTGCACGTACGGGTACGAGTTGGTTGGAGTACGAGCTGGTTGGAGTACGAGTTTGTCGGAGTACGAGTTGGTTGAAGTACGAGTTGGTACATGGCTGGAGTACGAGTTGGTACATGGCTGGAGTACGAGTTGGCACGTACTATTGTAAAATATTTCAGTATCTGTTTCTTCCGATTGAGGGCGACATACAGTATTAGCGTTCCGCCGGCGGCCGGAATGTTTTATATGCCCCGCCCACTCGATTGAGTATTGCGGACGTATTGGAAATAACAGATTGCGCGTCAATCTTCACGAAAAGTGTGTTTCTTTTTTTACAAAAATGTCGTGTTTTCAGTACAAATAAATATCAAACTCAAACATATCCTCGTCTCTAATGTCACATATTTCACACTCTTTACACTCATGATAAACTACATATTTTTCCCCGACTAAATCAGTAATTTTATTGATTTTTCAGAGCCCTTGATATGATTTTTTTAATGATTAAACTTTGAATTATCGTAATTCGATATCTGATTACCTAATCATGACCTCACAAATTCTGTTTCATCTACGTGTTAAGTTCTAAGTATATGCCAAGTTTCAAGTTCATGTGAAGTTTGAAAGTATGTGTTTTTTGTAGACAGTCTATCCGGAGAAGAAGGAGAAGAAGAAAAAAAACAACAAACCGAACAAAAACAATAGGTGCTCGCGCTGTAGCTCGAACACCTAAGAAGAAGTAAAACTAGATATAAGTTTTTGTCACAACAAAAACTAGGTGTTCGGTTGAAGTTAAAATGGTGACGTCATCAATTCGAAGTGTTGGAGAAGTCAAATGTTAACGTCTGTTGAACGTCTGTTGAAATTATTTTAATATTAAACTTTGACTTCCGGTTTGGACAGGAAGTAAAGGTCAAATTGGGGTCATGTTTTTGTAAATACTTTTGATAATTAACTATCTGTACAATGGTGCAAAAATTGTGAATTTACCTCTTGTGGTTGTTCAGATATGATTTTTTTAAATATTAAACTTTGACTTCCGGTTTGGACAGGAAGTAAGGTCAAATTGGGGTCACCTTTGTGTAAATATGTTTCGACAATTAACAATCTATACAATGGTGCAAAAAATGTCAATTTACCTCTTGTGGTTGTTGAGATAGGATTTTTGTAAATATTAAACTTTGACTTCCGGTTTGGACAGGAAGTAAGGTCAAATTGGGGTCATCTTTTTGTAAATATTTTTTGAGAATTAACAATCTGTACAATGGCACAAAAATTGTGAATTTACCTCTTGTGGTTGTTGAGATATGATATTTTTAAATATTAAACTTTGACTTCCGGTTTGGACAGGAAGTAAGGTCAAATTGGGGTCACTTTTTTGTAAATACTTTTTGACAATTAACGATCTGTACAATGGTGCAAAAATTGTGAATTTCCCTCTTGTGGTTGTTGAGATATGATTTTTTTAAATATTAAACTTTGATTTATCGTAATTCGATATCTGATGATCTAATCATGACGTCACAAATTTTATTTCATCTACGTGTTAAGTTCTAAGTATATGCCAAGTTTCAAGTTCATGTGAAGTTTGCAAGTATGTGTTTTTTTGTAGACAATCGATGGGGAGAAGAAGAAGAAGAAGAAGAAGGAGAAGGAAAAAAAAACCGAACAAAAACAATAGGTGTTTCGGGTACATACCCGAACACCTAAAAAAAAAAAAAAAAAAACCGAACAAAAACAAGAGGTGTTTCGGGCACAAACCCGAACACCTAAAAAACGAACAAAAACAATAGGTGTTTCGGGCACATACCCGAACACCTAATTAGAATTCTTTGAATAATAATGATGTACAAGTCGAAGAGGGTTCCCACCCAGTATATGGTATAGTATGCAAGGTTTTTCATATTCCCACCCTAAAGTTCGGTCAAATGTTGTCTTCTTTAAAAAGATGCTGACTCCTTGCAACTGGGGCTTATGTACCCCATTCGACACTGTCTTATTACCATGACAATACTTTCTTTGAAGTAATTGTGTGATCCGCATGCCTGGCACATGGAAAGGAATGCATACCCTCTTCGACTTGTACTTCATTATTATTCATAGAATTCTAATTAGGTGTTCGGGTACCCGGTACCCGAAACACCTATTGTTTTTGTTAGGTGTTCGGGTATGCGCCCGAAACACCTATTGTTATTGTTCGGTTTTTTTTTTTTTTTTTTTTTTTTCTTCTTCTTCTTCTTCTTCTTCTTCTTTTCTGGATCGATTGTCTACAAAAAAACACATACTTGCAAACTTCATATGAACTTGAAACTTGGCATATACTTAGAACATAACACGTAGATGAAACATAATTTGTTACGTCATTATTAGGTCATCAGATATCGAATTTCGATAAATCAAAAGATATTAGCTAAAACGTTTCACTTACGTTGCATGAATCAAGCAGCTACATGTATACGCGGCGCTGCACGATCTTTGGTTACAATGGAGCTCCATGTACAATCGACGCTGTTAGTGTTAGGTCTTGGAATTCGTGTGAAAATGGATTGCCAACGATCTTTGGTTACAATGGAGCTCCATGTACAATCGAATCAACGCGCACTGTTTGTTACAGTGTGTTACTGTATTTCGTGTACAAATGGATCGCCAACACAGATACAGTCATAAAGGGTAGGTATCTTGAATTTAATTTTAAGAGGATTTCCTGTATTTATCTTCGTGTTTTTATAGAAGAAAGGCCATTTCTTTAGAGGGACTACAGAGTTCGTCGTTGCATTGTACCTGTTTAACTTAACGTTACTCGTTAGTTAGGCCTACGTAGGGGCTACGTGAACATACTTTGGACAGTAAACAACTCCAGTTTTCTAACAAAATATGAACAGATGTCACCAAAATGTATTTAGAATATAAATAAGGATAGGAAAATTCAGTTGTTAAGGTTATGGCAAATTTTTCAGAAGAAATTTTATGCCATATTTTGTAATTTTTGTGGCTCCAAAAATCTTCAGTTTGTGCACAAATTAACATTAACTAGTGATTTACTGCATTCACAATTTTTGTACCATTGTACAGATCGCTAATTGTCAAAAGATATTTACAAAAAGATGACCCCAATTTGGCCTTACTTCCTATCCAAACCGGAAGTCAAACTTTAATATTTAAAAAAAACCCATCTCAACAACCACAAGAGGTAAATTCACAATTTTTGTACCATTGTACAGACCGATTTGACCTTACTTCCTGTCCAAACCGGAAGTCAAAGTTTAATATAAAAAAAAATCATATCTCAACAACCACAACAGGTAAATGGACATTTTTTGCACTATTGTATAGATTGTTAATTGTCGAAAAATATTTACAAAAACATGACCCCAATTTGACCTTACTTCCTGTCCAAACCGGAAGTCAAAGTTTAACATTAAAAGAAAATCATATCTCAACAACCACAAGAGGTAAATTCACAATTTTTGTACCATTGTACAGATCGTTAATTGTCAAAAAATATTTACAAAAAGGTGACCCCAATTTGACCTTACTTCCTGTCCAAACCGGAAGTCAAAGTTTAATATTTACAAAAAATAATATCTCAACAACCACAAGAGGTAAATTCAAAATTTTTGTACCATTATACAGATTGTTAATTGTCGAAAAATATTTACACAAAGGTGACCCCAATTTGACCTTACTTCCTGTCCAAAACGGAAGTCAAAGTTTAACATTTAAAAAAATCATATCTCAACAACCACAAGAGCTAAATTCACAATTTTTGTACCATTGTACAGATCGTTAATTGTCGAAAAATATTTACAAAAAGGTGAGCCTAATTTGACCTTACTTCCTGTCCAAACCGGAAGTCAAAGTTTAATATTTAAAATAAATCATATCTCAACAACCACAAGAGGTAAATTCACAATTTTTGAACCATTATACAGATTGTTAATTGTCGAAAAATATGTACACAAAAGTGACCCCAATTTGACCTTACTTCCTGTCCAAACCGGAAGTCAAAGTTTAATATTTTCAAAAAATCATATCTCAACAACCACATGAGGTAAATTCACAAATTTTGTACCATTATACAGATCGTTAATTGTCAAAAAAATATTTATACCCCAATTTGACCTTACTTCCTGTCCAAACCGGAAGTGAAAGTTTATATTTAAAAAAATCATATCTCAACAACCACAGGAGGTAAATTGACATTTTTGTACCATTGTACAGATTGTTAATTGTCAAAAGTATTTACACAAAGGTGACCCCAATTTGACCTTACTTCCTGTCCAAACCGGAAGTCAAAGTTTAATATTAAAATAATTTCTAAATTCAGTATTGTATTGTATTCAAATAAACTTCTCGCGAGAACTTCAACAGACGTTAACATTTGACTTCTCCAACACTTCGAATTGATGACGTAACCATTTTAACTTCAACCGAACACCTTGTTTTTGTTGTGACAAAAACTTATATCTAGTTCGTTTTTTTTTGGTTCTTCTCCTTCTTCTTCTTCTCCGGATAGACTGTCTACAAAAAAACACATACTTGCAAACTTCATATGAACTTCAAACTTGGCACATACTTAGAACTTAACACGTAGATGAAACATAATTTGTGACGTCATGATTAGGTCATCAGATATCGAATTACGATAATTCAAAGTTTAATCATTAACAAAATCATATCGAGGGCTCTGAAAAATCAATAAAATTACTGATTTAGTCTGGGAAAAATATGTAGTTTATCATGAGTGTAAAGAGTGTGAAATATGTGACATTAGAGACGAGGATATGTTTGAGTTTGATATTTATTTGTACTGAAAACACGACATTTTTGTAAAAAAAGAAACACACTTTTCTTGAAAATGTACGCGCAATCTGTTATTTCCACTACGTCCGCAATACTCAATCGACTGGGCGGGGCATATAAAACATTCCGGCCGGTGGAACGGTATGTCGCCCTCAATCGGCAGAAACAGATTTACTCGACTCAGAAAGAAATTGTATTTTTATGAAAATAAGAGTGTGAAATATGTGATATTACTGATGAACTCGTGCCAACTCGTACTCCAACCAACTCGTACTTCAACCATGCTTCAACCAACATAGTCATAAGGGGTAGGTATCTTGAATTTAATTGTTAAGAGGATTTCCTGTATTTATCTTCGTGTTTTTATACAAGAAAAGCCATTTTTTAAGCGTGGGGTTGGCTGGTACTAGTGGTAACGTTAAACTTAATGTAGTTGCATTGTGCCTGTTTAGTGTTTAACTTAACGTTAACCTGAGTTATAAATGTGAACATACACTGTACTTTGGACAGTAAACAAGTCCCCTCTTTTCTAACAAAATATGAACAGATGTCACTAAAATGTATTTAGAAATAGAATGTAAATAAGGATAGGAAAATTCAGTTGTTTAGGTTATGGCAATTTTTCAGTTGAAATTTTATGCCATATTTTGTAATTTATGTTTTCTCCAAAAAATCTTCAGTTTGTGCACAAATTAATGTCAAGTAGTGATTGTTTACTGCACTTTCCCTTAATTTTTTACCCTTCTTCGATACAAATCAACTTACATAGACAATTATTTCACAGGAAAAATGCACAATATTCATGACACAATACATGCACTTGTATAAGTTGTTAGTCCTGCTCCCTGGGGAGGCCTCTCTCAGACATCTCTCACATGAAATTATGAGACTCGGCAATTTCCTTAAATACCTTTCTCTTTTGATGTGAGTTTCATGCAAGAACATTTCTTTCATTTATTACACATTGTCAAGAATAATTGTGTGCAATTTTGAAAACAACCAATGCCCTTTTCAATTTCAATGATCCAGCTACTCCAAAATTATACACTGTTTTCCCCATTCATATTATAAATTAGAACTTCTTTGAATTTTCAAATACTTTATTCTTGGTCCATGTACTTGTAAAACCTTCTTACTATTTTGTACAGCATGTTCACTGTGATGTATTATTTTCCTCATTCACATAAATTAGAACTTCTCTGAAGTTTCAAATACTTTATTCTTGGTCCAGGTACTTATAAAACTTTCCTATTATTTTTTACAGCATGTTGACTCCAATACATCATGGCTCAGACTAAGTTCCAGCCTACAGCACCCCGAGACAGCGTTGGCACCACATCCAAATGCAGTATCATAACTGTTCAAGTCATCAACAATCTTCAGTTTGTAGGCTACACGATGGTATGGTTTAACGTCTTACGTTAACAGATCGATCATTTGAGAATCCGTGCACAATTAATGGAAGTGGTCTTCATTACTTGGTTTCGTTTGAAGGTATGTAAACTTTCACATTTTTTATAGATGTATGTTCGTTTTAGTATAATTTTATAGATATTGATTACATAAAACCATGGTTAACGTTAAAAACCTTAGTGTGGCAATGGTATCACATGTGCCGCGCCTGAAGTGAAACAGGTCAACTCGTATGCGTGCTCGTACTTTTACCAATTCACACTTATTTTGGTCAACTCAACCCGGAAAAATATTTATTACTGAATATTTACTGGCATGCGTAAGGATTGACATCCGGTGGAGTACGCGTTGGTAAAAGTACAAGTTAATTTAGCTACGCTATAGTGTCTGTAGTTCCTCATAATAATAGTAGTACTTATGTCCTGTGTGGTGATGGCTGCATTGCAGTTTACTTTATACTAGCAATTAATTTTCTCACTAAAGTAGACCAGAAACAAATATCAGCACCTTTATTGAGATAATGAAATGGTCACATCATGGAGGAAGGAAGACATCACATGTAGTTCTATTCCATTGTAAAACCTAACTTAAAGGCATTGTTCTGAAGGGATCATTTTTCTGAAGTTACATCAATCCATCATCCTGATAATAACATATAAGGGCATTCTAATTTATGTGTGTTTTGTTAGCATGACGCATTATTCTTCGTCCCTCTTTGAAAACATTTAATATTGTTTTTACATGATTCGTTTATATTTCAGATCAACGATATCCATTTGTGCTACTGCTACAAGGTGTGTTAGAGTCTGTGTAACTTTGTGATCCAATGGCCAGCATTTGAAGTTTATCCATTCAAAGGAGTTGATGTATTATTCAAATTATTTTATATGGACTTATCCTATCTGTGGCAGTCTTGACTCTCAAGGGCATTGTTTTTTCAGGACCTCAAGACACATCTAGGTCTTTCTAGGAATTTCTTTAACATGTTAGAACAAAAATAGTACTGAGGAATTCTTATTATTTTTTTGACTGGACCTAAACATCCTCACAAATGTAATTATTAAGCAATATCTGTTGGTGATCTCGTAAAATGTACATTGCCGACAGTGAATCACTGGCAGTTGGGCCATATAAACATAGTAAACATACCCCCCCCAATCTTCATTGCATGGGTGTGTCAGCCTTAGAATACCTTTTGCCAGATCACCCAATTAAAGTTCCTATTTATTTGTATGCTCGCATTGGGATAGTACTGACCATCAATCCCATAAACACAATTGGTTAAACAGACAGTATTGTCACGATCAGAGCAGACTTTCTACAAACGGGCCATGGAATTGGTGTCCTAGTTTAAGACGAACATAGTGACTACAAATTACTGGCTCATTTATGCAGCAGCAACGCGAATATAACCTCATCATGTGAGTATTATTTTCAGTCACTGAGTTAAACTAGAACTTGAACTCTGATTCCATGCCCTGTTGATCGTGAAAATATTGCCACCTTTAAACAATAACTTTAACATTACTATTTATGAAAATGTATTTTCAACAGTTAATGACACATAAATACATATACATGTAACAATCAGATCATATTTCAGTATTGTTTGTTTCTTTTTATTTTACAGTTATCCTTCAAATTACATTGTGCTGTCTCTTCCCTATAAGTATTGTTTTAAAAAACTGAACCAAACATTTAAATAGTATAACACTTGATCGAATTTGTCATTGTATTGTACAAGACCTGCACACACCTCACCTCGGGGCCAAAAATGTGTAATGATAAAGCTGTGATGATACAGTATTTAATTCCACCACAACCTATAATTAGCGTAACAGCTCTGTATTCGTCCAAAGGACAAACACCTAATGTCGTACAGATCGTTAATTGTCAAAATATATTTACAAAAAGTTGACCCCACTTTCACCTTTACGTCCTGTCCAAACCGGAAGTCAAAGTTTAATATTTAAAAAAATTATATCTCAACAACCACAAGAGGTAAATTCACAATTTTTGTACCATTGTACAGATCATTGATTGGCAAAAAATATTTACTAAAAGATGACTCCAATTTGACCCTACTTCCTGTCCAAACCGGAAGTCAAAGTTTAATATTAACAAAAATCATCCACAAGAGGTAACTTCACAATCTTTGCACCAAGGTACAGATCGTTAATTGTCAACAAATATTGGAACAAAGTTGACCCCAATTTGACCTTTACTTCCTCCCGAACACCTAGTGTTTGTTCAAACAAACACTTAAGCTCTAGTTATATTTAATTTTATTCACATAATTTTAGAATTATTGTTGCTTAGTAGTGTAAACGTACATGTATGGTCGAAACGCTATATCGTGTTTTTACCCTGAAAACGTGCCTTTTAGCGCAATTATTGGCTGCAGCCATCGTAGTAGTTGAGACAAGGTCTCATTTTATCGACTAGGTATGTCACACCTGGGGCCTCAGACAGGAATTATCGAAAATAAAGCGTGAGAAATGGTTGGCCGGCCAACATATCACACGCCGAAGGTATGTAAAGTGGATTTAAATAACATAGAGTATAGAGGTAAAACTTGTAGCTTTGCATGGTGAAGAGGATAAGTAAGACTAATTTTGGTGACACCATGTGAAATTCTCAATTGAGTAGTAATTAGTTCTGAAAAGAACTGGAGGTACAACTCGAACGTTTCAATCAGTATGCTCTGATCGTCCTCAGGAGAATGCGGACTCTGGGAAATGCTGCTGCTTAAGTAGGCTGCTGGAGGATTACGCGATGACAGGATGCTGGAGGATAGTTCGTTGAGGCGTGCAGGGGGAACTGTTGAGACTAGGATCCTAGGAGTGGGGGAGAGGAGTGTGTGCTCACTGAACCGAATTGGTTGTTAACAAGCACAGGGGGAGGAGGGTGGTTGACTTAGGATATAGGAGATCCCTCAGTCTGGGGTGGGTTGTGGTAGACTTGAATGCCTGCATGCTTGTCGGAGGATGCGTTGAAGTTTATGTGACGTCGAACCTAGATAGGGAAGACAAGTGGAAATGGTTAGATTGGGGGAGACCTTGCGGTCGGGGTTTGGAACAGGCTTCGAGTGTTGATCTTGGTGGGTTTGTAGCCGTTGCGCTGGAGGGTAGTCCTGGTGTGCCGCAGTTCCTTGTGTAGACTATCCTTGTCGCATAGGTTGTAGGCGCGTTGTACGAGGGTAAGGTTGACCGATGACTTGATGCTAGGATGATGGAAGGAGCGCTGGTTGAGGTAACGGTCTGTGTGAGTGGGATTCCTGTAAACGTTATGGTGTAGGGAGCCGTCTGGGTTCCTGGAAATGCCAACATCGAGGAACGAGATCTTGCCTTCTTCTTCTACTTCCATGGTGAACTTGATACTAGGATGTTGCTCGTTGAGGTGTTGTAGAAGTGTGTCTCTGCCATGTGGCCAAACCACAAAGTTGTCATCCACATAGCAGAGCCACAGGTTCGGTTGGAGATCGGGGGTATTGAGGGAAGAGTTTTCAAACTCTTCCATGAAAATGTCAGCAAGGACCGGGGATAGAATGGAGGTCCCAGCTGTCTGCTCGTAGAACTTGCCCTGAAATTGGAAACAGTTAACTAGAAGATAGTTATCATGTACGATTATTATCATGTACTTACACGATAGTTATCGTGTACGTACAAGAGTATATTATTTTGTTATTCGAGCTGTGGCTTACCTAGCTCACCGGGCCTAGCTGTTATGTTTATGTTTATCAACATGGGGTCATAGTCAGCTGTTAAAATAGCTATAAGACTATGGTTGATGTGTAAATATTTGATTTTCCTCTATGGATCACTTTTTTTTGGAAATAAAATACATGAATTCGAACTGGATTATTCGCACTGAAAGAAAATAATATTTCGTTTGTGAAGAGAAAATAAAGTGGATTGTAGATCCAACATTTAAAAATACTGAAATACTGAGTTTGTTACGGAAGTACGGAAGCGTATAACCGCCACATGAATTTAAAAAAAAATCCCGCTCTTCTCGTGTACGTACACGATAACTATTATGTATATACAAGATAACTATCGTGTATGTAGGCCTACATGATAAATATCGTGTACTTACACGATAAATATCGTGTCTGTACGCGTTTACATACACGATAACTATAGAGGTAGGTAGTCCTTATCGTGTACATACACGATATAGTTATCATGTAGGCCTACTGTACTTACACGATAGTTATCGTGTATGTCCAAGATAATTCAAGACTTATCGTGTACGGACATGATAGTTCGTGTATGTACGCGATAACAGTGGGATTGTTTTAATTCATGTGGCGGTTGCTGCTTTGTAGGTATTAATTACGATTGTCAACTATCACTTCTTTCGTCTGTTTCCAGAAGCTGTTCCACGCAGAACAGTTGCTTTCAAATCTGGTAAAACGAATGAAGCTCAATGAATAGTTTGGGCCAATAAAATGACCGTAGGCCTTACGCAGACCAACATCGCTTGACCCCGCAAACCCTGAATACTGTTAGCCGTATATACAAAGCATGAATGCAACGAACGAAATCTTGTTTGAATAACAAGATACTTGTACATGCACCTGAATAATAATAACCAACATTCTCCTGGTGACGGCTAAAGCAGATTCGTCGAAACGTTGAGAACAAACTAACCAGCTCTTTTCAGAGCCATCACTTCTTCCAAGAACAGATCATTACACGGTGTCACCCGAAAGAACTCAAGTATCAATCTCCACCATGCAAAGCCTCAAATCCTACATCAATATTAACCAACGAAATCTACTTTGAATAAGAACAGAAACCCTGAATACTATTAGCCTTACCAAGCATGAATGCAACGAATGAAATCTTGTTTGAATAACAAGAAACTTGGTATTCCTGAATACCATAAGCCAACGAAAACTGCTTTGAATAAGAACGCAAACCCTGAATATACTTTCAGTTCAGTGGCGGCACCACCTCCAAAAACGGGGGGTGGGGGTGGGGAGCTTGAATTTCATGCCAAAACATAAAAATAAGGTACTCTTATATTGGTAATTACCGAGACATTTGGCTTTAAACGAATGGATGTCAGGTAATTGAGATCAAGTCCATAGATAATATTGACTAGTCCGAGAAGCAAAGCAAAGCGTATAAATTATTCTCTTTTGCTTAATGGTCTTTGCTCAGTGGCAGTGGTTCCCCACCTCTCCGCGTGGTACCGCCACTGTTTCCATTATTTGAACACATTTTATATGCATTTTCATGTGGTTAAAATAAGGTGGAATCAATCTTGTTCATGTTGTATATTTTCGTTTTTTCCCATTCCCCCTTCCGTTGGCTCATCCATTTGTAATTATCACTGTACCCTCTGTGTTCAAATACATGTAAATGTTAACAAATTTGACCTTTATTATAATAGGTAAAACTTGTAGCTTTGCATGGTGAGGAGGATGAGTAAGACTAATTGCGGTGACACCATGTGAAATGCTCAATTGAGTAGTAATTAGTTCTGAAAAGAACTGGAGGTACAACTCGACGTTTCGATCAGTATGCTCTGATCGTCCTCAGGAGAATGCCGGACTCTGGAAAGGGCTGCTGCTTAAGTAGCCTGCGATGACAGGATGCTGGAGGATTAGATCGTAGCGTGCAGACGGGAACTGTGGATCCTAGGAGTTGGGGTAGCAGTGTGTGCTCACTGAACCGAATCAGTTGCACTGGGGAAGGAGGGTGGTTGACTTCGGATATAGGAGATCCTTCAGTCTGGGGTGGGTTGTAGACTTTGGATATAGAGGATCCTTCAGTCTGTAGTAGTGGTCGACAAATGTCGCTGATGTAGAAGCCGATGTCCTGTGGTACAGTGTCGTGTTTGACTATCTCGATGGCCTCTCTGATGCGTCTGGGGTGGCAAGTGTCGATGGGTGTGATGAGTTCGGCTGCCTGCCAGTCGATTTGGTGGTCCTTGATGTGCGAGTGCTTGATGATGGCTGACTTTTCGAAATCTCCTCTGCGGCCGTGCGCTCGGTGATCCTTCAGTCTGATGGGGAGATTCTGTCCTGTTTCGCCGATGTACACTTTATTATAATACAGAGGATACCATATTTAATTCGTTTTGTATTAAAGTACAACATCGTCGTGACATAAATATTGTATTTACTGAAAGTTATTTCTGAAATAAAACCGTAAAAATCGCTACAAAAGTGTCTGTCTTTAATAACCCAAGTGACAATAAACACTGTACAAAAGAAAGCCTGATTGATCACGCGCGCACACGATGCACAATACACAAAGCTACAGCGGTCCGGTCTACATGAACATCTCACGTGACTAAGAGACTAGAAGACAATGATCACTGGTGTGTGCGTGATCAGAGCGCATGCGTATAGCAAGTTGACTTGGTTGTTCATGTCACAAAACACGTGTTGAATAATGTAATTGGTCAAAGGCGATGTGGGCGGAACCCGTTGGGGAAATTAAACAATCATGCCGCGCCCCTGCCTTCTAAATAAGGATATACCGTATGTCATTATGGCTTTGGAATAAGACATGATTTTGCGTACTAAAATAATATTTAATATTACGAAACTAATAAACTATTGTACAAAATATTACGAATCTAAAATCAGAACTTGAATATTAATTTGTTTCTATCACAATGAACTTTAGTTAAATGGGATTCCCCCTGTCAATAAACTTTAATTGTTTCCTGAAAGAATGAATTTATAAGAGACCTAGCTAGGAATAATAATAATTAAAAAAAACTAAACAATGATTTTAAGAATTAAAATTATTTTCAGAACCCAGTATTTCTCTTTCAAAATCGGAATGCGGTGATTGTTACTATCATTGATAAGTTATAAATAATGTTCACTGTGGTGGGATGGCAGTCATGCCAGGAATACCAGCATGTTTACGTTATCAGGCGTTAAGCAGCTCCGCTTTGCTGTGACGATATTTCCCGCGGTGGAAAACACCGTTCAGAGGGTACTGACGTTGCCGGAATACCAAGATACTTCTTGGCAATCCTTGCGACTGATGGAAACCGAACGGCATTTGACCGCCACCATGTGGCATGGATCATCACTGAGCCCAGCTGGTTTGGTGATATGCGGAGGGATGGTCGGAGGCACATCAAAATAATTACACAACAAAACCAATTTCAACACTATTTTTTTTAAATTATTAGCGCAACAATTAATGTGGACGTCCCCTATAATAATATCCCCTTTGGAACCGGGTAATGAAAGTTTCGGTCGGGTATCCGGATACCCGGATACCCGACACAGCCCCAGTCAGAGAGGGGTGGAGCTCAGGGTGGAGCTTACAATGCTGAGCTTTTCATTGGCCAGTGATGCTATGACCGTCGTACGTACGTTTAAAACGAATGAACACTACTACTTCGTGTGCCCGGAAGAAGGACGTAACGAAAGTGTGACCGGCAAAAGGTTGTGAGCAATTAATGTGAACAATTGTATTTTAAGAAAACTGAGTGTGAAAGTTTAGTCATTTTCTGCCATTTATAAGTCATTGTAGGAAAGTTAAATTCCACATGGGAATGGAAAACATGTCTTGGGAGTAATTTTAGCAACAAATATAAATTTGTATAACAGTTATGACATACTTTTTTTCAAAGTAGCCATTTTATTGCTTACGACCTTCTGCTGAGACAAAAAATTGTACTTTTAGTTGTACTTTGTGTGTCACAAGGTCCGCCATGACTGGAACAAAGTGAAAGCTATACAGCTATAAAAAAAAGGCACCCGAGGGAAAATGAACACGCCAACAAATGAAACAGAGGAACACAAAGAGATAAATTTTACAAATAATTTAATTATTACTAACAAATAAACTTACAATAAACATAACATCAATTAAATTTAATACAATTCAAGTAAATTTAGATAAATTTACCCAGTTGTTGAACGTTGTGTAGCTGGTTAAGCGTGCGGTGTTTACGTGGAAACTCTCAGTGGAAAGAAACCCTCGTCGGCACGCATCCGATCGGTGGATGACGTCAGGTCCCCAAGAGGGCGTTTGCTTCTAATCCCATAGTCAGCGTCGTGCCTCTCCACGTCCCAACCAGACCCCAAAGCCCAGAAAATTATAAAGAAAAACCGGCCTTAAAGGTTTCGGCGACTTAGCAGCTTGGCCCAGTCTCGGCAATCTCAAATCGGATGTACTCCAAACCATCGGCTAACAGAGTCGGTATACCCAGAAATATGGGTGAAGCTCAGATCCGTACCCCAGGGTGGAGTCTCAGGGAAAGGCCTCGGTGCCCAAAGTTATCGAGCCGGTGGTCAAGCTGCTAAGTGTCAAACCCCTTTACGTTTCTTTAAATACTTCAACAAATAATAAATATTCATTTATCCCATAAATTTAAATAAATCTCGATCCAGACCATAGACGTGTTAAATCATGCGGGGAAGTTAGTGTACAACAACATAAATGGAGGGGGTGTGCTCAGCTGGTCACACACCGTAAGTCGCACTCGGGCGATGAAATAATTATACCACATGAACTTAAACTGACATTTAAAGGTTGAATGGTTTTCATTACTGAAGTTCATTTGCATATTATTACTGTTTTTCTAGTTCAACCACACCGCACCCAGCTCCGTTTTTAACTACAATTAAGTTGGGGATAGGAAAATCGGACGTGGAATTTTTTCGCCAATCTTGAGCCAGGTCCTGCTGTACATCAAAGTATATAATTTCCAGAATGGCGGCATCCAGCTACATGTCTGTTGGAGTATTTCTCCTGACCATTCTAACTACAAACCAGGTTGTAGCACAAGGTAAATTTTCACTTCTGTTCTCATCGAAGACTCAGTAGTACATTTCAATATATGCGTATGGTTTATGCAATGATTTTTTTCCCATAACAACGTATGAAGTCCTGTATACTTAGTGCTCTCCGAGTGTCTCCGGAAAACAGGCGTCTGCGTTCATAAGCAGGAGGTCGTGGGTTCGAATCCCTCCCAAGGCGACTGTGGTATTTTTCTCCACCGACATTCAGTATACAGTGTTTCATAATTATATGCGTCGGTGTAAGGCAAAAGTCAAATCAATTGTTTATACAACTCGACGCAATTTCATCCATATGTTGCATTCCCCACTTTCGTGGGTCAACAAATAATAGTCGGACACAAACTTTGTTGTGACAATCTCAATCAATGGGGTTTGGTTTATTATTAACATCACTGTTTAACAATGGCACTAGAACATGTATGACAGGAGTGGTAGCGTATAGGTACATGTCAATAGTTAAACTTATATACTTGTGCTAAGTTCCGGATAGGGTGTACGAATACCAACTACTGGGTACAGTCAGTGGGGACCATCGTTCGTTCATGCGGCTTGTCACTCGGTATACGGTACGGGCACTGCTATACCGAGAGACGGGCGGCTTGTCGGTCTATACGACGGGGACCACCGGGGCTACGGGATGTCTGGACGGGGCCAGAGTGTGTATCAGACCGCATAGCTAGGCGAACCAATGGCCATATCGACGCCCTGCACCATTGGTTCAACGAACGAGGCTCTGGACCGTAATAGTTCGGTATATCCCACTGTCATGGATCGGATCGAGTCGCATAGATTTCATTCGGAATCGCACTACCGCCGAGATCAGGAAATCTCGGGGATTATATAGAAATCTGGGGCCTAGGAATGAATAAAACATAAGCCTAGTTTAGCGTCTTAGCCAATGAGAAGCTTGGCTTCCGCGTCTAAGGGTAGAAACGTGTGCAAAATCATGACATACAACAGGTCCTTGTTCCATATAAGGAAAGGTATTTGACGAAAGTGAAGTGATCGACAACTTAGAAAGGAGGGCGTGTTCAAGGGGAAAATGCTTACCGGGCATGTTAAGCTATTTGCTTGGATGCTAAGCTATTACTGCATCAGGGGAACAGGGGCTGTGCTTGGGTAGGGAGCACTATACACGCGGGCCACGGATAATGACTGAGCGGGTCAGTCACGGTGACTGTTTGGCCGTGGTTCACCCACGAACCGTGTTCGGTGTGAAGGGGTGGACTCCGAGGAAAGTATTCGGAAAATAGACGGTTCCAAGCCACGTGTTGGGAGGGTGTGGCACGCACGCAAGGCTCTCGCTGGTGTTGCATTATGCATTGCGTTGGCGCTGGATATGCATGAGCAAAAGTAGCGTCCTTGTATGGATTGCATATTCATAGCGGACAATCGAGGGTCCGGGGAAACAACCCTGGGACTTAGACTGCTTGAAATTCCATCGTCAGCAAAATATTGGAAGTGGAAGAAGTGAAATAGAGGGTGCTAATATTTATCAAAATCAAAGGGTAAGATTCGTAACACATATTTGTATCGGTTCGGTTTATGAACCTCAACTATCCCGAAGTTAGATTGTGGTTCTGATAAGAATTGCACAGGTCTTCTCTACGTTTCGACTAGCGTGTTCTAGTTATCGTCAGGAGATTGTAAAATAAATCAGCATAATAATTTTTACATTGAAGTTTCTATTAGCCTATCGAAAAATCCATGTTGTTCATATTGGGCAGCTTGCCACACTACTGGTAGTGTATAGTTTTAAACACCCCGCCATGTTGTTGCAGTGCAGGGGTTGATTGCCCACTGGATCACGTTTAGAACGGGGCTTCATCCCCATGGTCTCAACGCTGTAAAGGCTTCGTGCTCTGCGCCTATTAAACGGTGCCAGATTACAAGCCCCTCCTTCAACAATTCCTGTAACAAAAAACTCAACTGTGGTATGAGCAAACCAGGATACTGGGCTCTACTTTGAATCCCCGAGAATATGTCGTAAGAACACACCAAGAGAAACCGTATTGCTGTAACTCGATGAATTTTGTATATTTATTAGACTTATCCAATCCAACAGGTCAGCACCGCAACAGTACTTTACTAAACATATGTACATCAAAATGCATATTGCAAAGACGGAGTTGATGCTAACGAGGATCCAGGACTGGAGTAAAGGCACAATCTGGGGAGGGGGGTTGTGTGGACACTTCAACACGCAGGATATGGGGGCGTGTGAATGTTTGAGGAGGATGTTCACATGATAACACCTGATAACCTGGCTACGGCATTCACAAAATCTCGATTCACCAAAACTGTGAAGTTGCGAGTGATATTTTCATAATAGGATTAAAAATATATGTCCGTGTTATTGTGCCGTCGTCATGGATGGGGATGTAGATTGTAATAGTTGCCAAGGCAACCTTCGATAACATAGAACAACATTTTATTCACATAACTAATAAAAAGGGTCATTACAAGAACATCGTAATACAGTGACAGTGTTACAAAACTTTGTTAACGTTTTCAAACGTTTTTTAACATTTTATTTATTTATTTTATTTTTGCATATCTTTTTTGTCTGGGGGCTTCTAGAAGTATTATTTTTTGTTTGAATCAAACATGGAGGTTACCTGTGAACGTGTAAGCTTATCACATTGTGGGTAAGTTATCGTGAATTTAATGAAAATACATATGGTTTTTCATATCCATTCATTTTTTTCTCCAGGACAACAATTAAGTTTGGACAATGTTTCACATAAATAATATGAAAGCCCTTCACACAAAACGATTTCAAGTCATGCGCGGGCATGCTATAACAAAAACAAAATATGGCTGTTTGCCTTGTTGATCGTACGGGTGTAACAGTAGTTATTATACACATCGCATGCAGCCATCGGCGCACGTGGGTTGTCTTTTGTTATGCTACCAATATGCCACTGAGGTCCCTGATAGCCAGCCCATCTCTAATGAAAGCGTGGATATTTAACGATTTGTGCTATATAAGAAGGCCTTAGGTAGTTGACGGTTGCAGTGGGTGGAAATATAAGGTGAGACTTTCCGAGCAGAGCTTTCCATTGGCCAGTGACGTACAATGACCAACCGTCGGACGTCTAAAACCTAGGAACACTAATTAGGACCGTAGGCCTAAAAAAGTAGACTGCTAGAAGGATTTGAGCTAACATTCTGGCGGATTAGTGCCTTGTTGCTTGCAGGCGGGAGTTGGCGAAACTGTGATCCTTGAAGTGGGGCAGAGGAGTGTGTCCTCACATCACTGAACTGAATCAGTTGGTATGAACGTTTGCCCCATATTTGCGGCCTCTCATAGCAGCCATATCTTATTGTGTGTGAGAAATTTGGTCTGGTTCCAATAACCGCGTCATGTTAACATAGTATTTTAAAAAATTAAAAAATTAAATCAAATAAAAACAAAAATAAAAAACGTCAGAGTTATATAGGACTACATAGATAGGACACATATTTTAAGATGTTAAAGTTTGTTACAGCCCATACAAACTGGTCAACCATCCATTAGAAGGAGGTGGCTTTTTAACATTTTTGCCTGCAAATTTATATTTAGACCCCAGCTGCAGTAACTGTACCTCCTAGGTCTTGTCATTGGGTTATTTGACCTAGGAGCTACAGGCTTTGACTGACTTGAACATAATAATTCCCACAGTCCTTTGCGCACGCATGCGCAGTTCGAAATATCTGTTATAAGGTCCCCGACGTCTTTAGTTCCGGGCCTGTCGTTCGCGGTAGTGGCGAAATACATTTTCATAGGTTTTTTTAAGGTTTAAATAAAAATAATGAAAGTCTTATTTTTGGTGATTCCTACTTAGAATTACTTACTTTTTAAAATAGGGTTGAAAATATTTACCATTTTGTATGGTCTTTAACAAAACGTACATACATGTATGTACGCGCGCGTACGCAAGTTTTGAATTGCTTGAATGTCGCGCGATATGCAATCCTGCTTCGTGAACACACAAATACCCATAGTGCTTTGCGCAGAGCCTGTTTTTATCATCATCGACGCTGTTCGTCTTTCGACATGGCGCCCTCAATAATTGTGTTCCAATGGTCACGGTTTATCGCCTTTTCTTGAGCCGATGCTAAGGTTTCATTCAAGTCTCTGAGTTCCCTTTTTATAGAGAACCCTTTTTTT